>JASFDH010001019.1:0-17554 GCA_036937195.1 Nidularia pulvinata
TCTCCTGCGGCGAGCTTCTGGGCGGCGATCTCGTCTGCAGTGAGGAAGCGGCCGCCGGGGCCGCGGGGGCGACGCATGGCATGCTTGTGGCGGGACTCGTGGAGGTAGGGCTGGGGCGGGGGTGAGAAGGGGTGTGTGTGTAGGAGACAGTGAGGGCATACCTTGCGCTGGCGCGAGAGACGGTGGACCTCCTCGAGGCGGGTGCGAGCTACGCGTCGCTTGAGGATGCGGAAGTACTGCTTCGCGTTGACGTAGAGGGGTTCGTCGTCGATCTGGGGCGTCTGGTCGTGCTGGTGTGCGAGGAAGATGTCCTGGGGGCGGAAGCCATAGTGCTCTCGCTGGAAGAAGGAGTGGAAGGGGGGAGAGGCGGGGAGAGTGTTGCCACTGGCATTTCCATGGCTCTGGCTGCTCGATGCCGCCGCTATCATTGGCTCCTGCATCGTGATGGTCGTCGATGATTGGCTCGCTCAACACGCAATCCGTGATGCGCCCCCACTGTCACACCTGTCACACCCTCTCTCATGGACCACAAGCTGTGAGTAATTTCACTATTACAACTTACTCCACTGCTAACCCCCCGTCCCAGCAAAGCACTCAAGGTCGTCGACCTCAAAAACATCCTTGCCGCCGCAAACGCATCCGCACCCGCAAAGGCAACCAAGCCCGACCTCATCGCCCGCATCCTCGCCAGTGGCCCCGCCCTCGCAGCCTACAACAAACTCTACCCCCCACCCCCCGAGGACCCAGTACGCACGCACCCTTTCTTTATCTCCATCCTCATGCTCACTCTTTTCAGGCCGAAGCGTACGCCCAGATCGCGTCTTTTCCTTCTTCTGCTCATCCCTTTACAGTGACTGGACCGAAGACCTCCCCGCTGAAACCCTCCCTCCCTCCAAGCCCGCAGAACAACCGGCGCAGCAGCTCGCCCCATCATCGCCCCCCAAACCCGCATCAGCCGCCCCTCCTCCTGCCCCTGCCACACAGGACCCTGCCCCCGTCGACAATGCCCCAGTAGACACAGAGCTCGAGAAGCGAAAGCAACGCGCCGCCCGCTTCGGCATCCCCGTCGTCGAGCCCTCTAAGCCCGCCCCCACCAAAGCTGTTCATACTAAAGCGTCCCGCAACGGTGCCGCGAAGCCCGCCGCTCCAGCCGCCCCCACCCTCGACGTACGTGTCTCTCCCGTGCATCTTGCTCATTGCCGCCCTTATGCTTCTCCAAGGACCCCGACAAGCTCAAGGCTAGAGCAGAGCGCTTCGGCATAAAGCCATCAGCCGCTGCCTCAGAAAAGCCCGCTGCAGGCAAGAAACGCGCCGCCCCCGCAGAGCAGCTCGATCCAGAGGAGCTCGAGAGACGCAGAAAACGAGCACAGCGCTTCGGGTTGCCCACCTCTGCTGTGAGCATCTCCCACTTCACGCGTCCTTTCCCCTCGCTCACATATTCTCCACAGACTACCAAGTAACTCTATCTGTACCGATACCCACTCTTCCCTATTGTCCTCTTTAGCTCTTATTTATTACGTTGTGTCATGTGACCGAGATGGTGGTTTGATGACAGGTTCGCACCATCGATGGACGCTCGTCGCTGTACTCTTAATGCACGTCTCTCTCTGCTTTCATACCCGATACCCATGTTCATGAGACCCGCCACGCCATCTGACCTTCCACTGACCCACCATGTCCATCACTCACAAACTCACAGATATGGGCTGGCCTGAGGAAGATGCTCTCTGGAGATATTCTCTGCTCTCAGAACCTCTCCTTTCTTCCGAACTCGCCAGGCTCTCCTTCGCCAGTTCCTTCGGCGATACCCATGCCGTCACCTTTCAACCCTGCCCAAACCCCGATCACGCCAATCAAGATAGGCTTGTCGTCCAAGATTGGCCGCTTGCCAATGGTTCCTGGTCCTTTCGTGCCGTATTTGACGGTACCGTTTCATTTCCTTTTGCTCCACACCTTCTTATCCAGCCCACCCTACAGGACATGCTGGACACGATACTGCCAACTACGCCGTACAGCGATTACCTGGAAACATAAGAGACAAACTGATAGCAGTGCTAGCCTCTACTCCCAACAATCAACCTGCGCCATCCGCTATCTCAGACGCTCTTTCCTCTGGAATATCCCTGTTCGACGATCAAATTGCTAGCGACCTGCTGACCCTCTTTCCAGATGCGGAAGTTATTAAGAAGCTCTCTGACGAGGAGATTCGCTCCATCATCAACGATTCGACAAGGGGAGGTTTGAACTCTACTATTGTCAGACGATGCATGCGCGGGTCCACTGTTCTCATCTCTCTGACCGACCCCTCTAAATCGAACCTTTGGGTTGCTAGTCTAGGAGACTGTCAAGCAGGTACTGACATTCTCATCCTCACACCCGCACACGCTCACCAGGTTTACACAACAGTTCTTGGAACAAAGCTTCCTTCTGGTCGCTGGGAGACACAAATTCTTAGCTCATTCCACAATGGTCAGGACGAGGCCGAGGTGGCTCGCATCAAGCAGGAGCATCCGGGCGAAGACGAATGCGTGCTAAACAGCAGAGTCCTTGGAGCAATCGCAGTCACACGAGGTGCGAGCTTTACACCCGTATCCCTACCTACCTCCTTACACCTATGACAGCTGTTGGTGACCATTTGTTTAAGCTGCCTTCTATATACACGCACCGCGTTTTCATTAATGCCCAACCAGGATTCTCATTCTCGACCAAAGTTGAAGACTTTCTAGGGCGCAACCTTACCCCGCCATATCTTTCCAATCAAGCAGACATCCGACATGTAACCCTTCAACCCACGGAGGAAACGACATCATTCCTTATCATGTGCTCCGATGGGCTCATGGATTTGTACGAAGACGCGGGCAGAGAGTTGGCTAATTGTTGGGAAGAAATACTGGACAAGATTGAAACGAGCCAAAACACAGCGCTTGCATTGTTACGAGATGCGCTCGGCGGTGAGGACGAAGAACGTGTGTCCAGAATGATGACTGTAGAGATGGGCTTTCGATGGATGGACGACACGACTATTGTAATACAACGGATGTAAATTGCTCTATGGACAAATTACTGTATATATGGATACAAGTACAGGGGGCCAAGGCTTCCGATAAATGATATGGATCGCATACGTCTCGTACAACCGTCCGGAGTTAACAGTGTAGCACGGCTTATACGTACCCTCGATGCCAACCAGCATGTGTCAGAGGACGTCTCCGGCATGCAGCTCCGACCTCCCGCATTGCCCGGTGTCCAATATTTCTCGTTGCACATACTCATGAAATGAATCTTGCATCATAAACCTAGCATCCAGGTCCGTCTTGAATCTCTCCTTTGGTCGAGGATCTTCACAAATATAGGCCACCGTGTCCGTTCTAGATAGGAAGTTGTGCTCAAGATTGGCTCTCCAGCTCCTCGCATCATATATTTGCAAATATGTATGCATTCCTAATAGTGCCACATCAATCAGAGACTCGATGCAGATTTCCTGGATCACGATAGAGAAGTTCGAAAGTCTCCCATCTATGCAGAAGACATCCTTATTAAATACAACCCGTCCTTTAAATAAGCAAGCTCGACTTCAGTGACACTAACACACATCGGGATTGACGAAGATAAGATAACTGTCGAAGTCAGTATGGATGTTAGGGAGTATTGGACATTGCCACCGTCGCATTTAAAGCTTTGATTCGGACTTCGATAGGCATTTCTACTGTCAAAAGATTCCCGAGCATGTGGAGAAAGCTATCCTCTGAAACGAAGCCATTCTGAATGAGTCCTCCCAAATCAATCTGAAGTACTGAAGCACAGTAGAAATGGTCATTGCGTCCAAGGATGCGATTTATTGTCGCCATTAAAGCAATTGAAGCAATGGATTCCGCTAAGAATAGATCAACAGAATCCATAAATTAAGTATCACAATAACAAAAGCAGATTTTAAAAAGCACGACACTGCAAGATGGCCGACTCCCGTCCATCCCAACCTGTCATCATAGCCATCCCTCACGCCTTCTCGCCCTCAACATTGCCCTCATCTCCTTTTGTCTCCATATCTGATGCCTCCGCAATCTTCGGTTCTGTAGCAGCATTCTTTGCGGCAGCCGCGAAGGATTTGACCCCCAAGTCAATGGCAGGGGTTGGAGCAGCGGGTTCAGTAGCTTCAAAGGTTGAAGGTTCTGAAACCGTAACGGGTTCACTGCCCGCCTCTGCTATAGCCTCTGCTGCATCTGTTGCAGGTGTTTCAGGGGCTGTTTCCTTCGCTGACGCTGTATGAGTTGCCGGTGCAGCAGCATCTTCCTCCATGGCTGGCGGCGGAGCAACCGCCTTAGAGTCTGGTACCTGTGTGGACGATGCACCATCACTCGCTAGAGAGGCAGGTGTTTCGTCAGATAAAACACCGACCTCACTTTCTACAGCAGGAGCCTCTGGAGTTGGTACTAGCTCTGGCCCTACGTGCGAAAACGAATGCACGTCGTCAGTTCATGGGAAAGATTCGAGCTAAAAAGAATAAACTATACCTGGCTTTTCTACCGAGAGACTCGAGTCGCTGTTCTCGACAAGAGTTTCATGCACCTCCACAGGTGCCAACACATCGACATGCTCGACCTCAGTCTCCTTTGGTTTCATCGTCTCCGTCTCAATAGTAGCCGGGGCAAGGGTAGACGCGGCTGAGGGCTCAGTGGGGGGCTGCTCTTCTTTGGTCTCAGCGACATCCTTGAGCAGGGGAATCCCTTTCTCCTCCTTCGCGTCGTTCATCGGATTGGCAACTTCATGTTGCTGTGAACTCGTAACCGGGGGCTCCTCCTGATCCGTCATCACAGCAGGCTCGGCAACGGCAGAAGTCTGCACCAGATCCTCAAGTGGCGGGGACGACGACCCGCTCACAACCGCGTCCGTTGGCGAAATTGGCTCTGCATCGCCTTCCTCGTCCTCTTCCAGTTCTGTACTCAGTGCCGCACCCTTAATCGCTGCCTCCGGGCCTAGCTCGTCTTCTGGGCTTATGCCCATGTCCAGCCGGCCATCTAGCTCCGGTCTCGCCGTTTTGAGCGCCACCTCCTCCTCCCCGAAACGCGCGAGCTCGTCCGCCACGGCGCTCGCCTCGCTGAAAACCATCGTGTCGGTGCGGTTGCGCCCCACGCGGCGCGGGCTATCGAGTCCGCTTCCGCTTCCGTTTATGCTGCTCCCCGCGATCCCGAGCCCGAGGCTAGGTGGAGACTTGGATTTCGCGCGGTCGGGAGGGGGGGCAGCGGAGAGATGAGGCTGACGTTGCTGCTGAGGTGGCTCAAGGCTGCGATCGCTGTTCTCCTTCTCGCGCTCTCTTTCTTTTTCCCGCTCGGCTGCGGGATCAATTGCGGCTGCAAGCAATCGCGGGGGCTGCACTTCGCTTACCCCTCCGTCCTCGTCATCACTCCCGCTACCGCCGATGGCGTTGGAGGGGATAACAAGGAACTCAGCGGGGACGAGGTCAAATTTGGCTGTGAGTGCAAGGAAACGAGCGTACAAAGATGACTCAGCCTCCGCCTGTTCGAAAGCCTCGCGGTGGTGGAAGTAGGCGTGGGCAAAGATGCGCCCTAGGCGGCGGGCCAGGGAAGAGAAGTGCCGGTGAGAGGTTGGGGGTATTTGGAGGCTGTGAAAGGATGTGATGAGATTGTGGTTTAGGTCATAACATGGGATGCTGACCGGGACGGGAAGGCACGTGGAGAATTGAGAAGCGCAGTGGCACTATCAAGGGTATGTAGAATGTAGTCAATTGCACAACATTGCTGAAATGTAAGAGTAAATTTTAGTCAAGGAGCTAAGAGAGTAACCGCTAGTTGGGGAGAATGGGAGACACGATGTGATCCGTTGCACGGTCACCTATCACGCTGTGGGTGTATCTTGTCTGCCATGGCTCAAGGGTGCCTTGCAATGCCCAGAAAGAAACAACGATCGTAATAAAAATACACACCTCCATCGCACCATCATTGCCATGGGCAACACAGAGATATAGCCATTCGCCAGCTTTCATCTCACTACACGACGCGCGTGTGCATTCTTGTTGCAGAGTCGTAATCAAAGGGTGTGAAAGGTCCTGTGCAAGTCGTCTGCGCGTATCTTCAGATAAAATCACAACGCGAGTAGTAGAATCTCCGTACCTCAGCTGCTCGTATATCCAGCACGCCTCGTCCACGGTCACGTCGCCCTTCCCTTTCTCACTATCCTTGTCCTCTGTCTTCCCGTCTTTCTGCTCATCTACAGCATCTGAGCCCCCATAGTCAGAGTCGAACTCCCGCTCCTTTCCCGCGCTCTTCCCTGGAAGAGAGACAATGGCATCCACGTCGTGCACGTCGAGTCGTATGAGCAACGAGATGTATTCCTGGAGTTGGAATGCGCTGTCAAGAGAGGAGAGAGAAGGGAGCTGCTTTACGGGGTAAAATGAGGATATTCTTGAGCCTCGCAGAGGTCTCTGGATGACAGCGGCCATTTTTGTTGCAAAAGTTGAGCTGGATGCGAGCAGGTCGACGTCGAGACTCATCAACTTCCTAAGTCACGTTGCCGTCGGCATCGCATTATTTGGCAACAACGCTCGGCTCAAACATTCGCTTCCGATCCTGCTGATCAAGCCCGAGTCGATGAAGACAATATTTAACAGCGATCTTTAACGGGACTCTCTCAAATTCTGTGATCCATATCCACTCAACCTCCCAGCCTTTAGCTCGGTTCTCATCTCCTCTGGTGAAACTTTGTATTTTTTTATCCAGTCCCTGAAGCTTGGAAAACATGTCGCAGCCGATATCCAGCGACCAACCACTTTTCACCTGCCTGTCATGCTCCATTGCTTTTCTTTCTGCAGAGGAGCAACGTACGTTTTCATTCCCTTTCTTACATGAGACACGGATGCTCATTATTGAGATAGGCATTCATTATCGTTCGGACCACCACCGATACAATATGAAGCGTCGTGTAGCATCCCTCCCTCCCGTTAGCGCATCGGTTTTCAACCAGAAAATTCTTGAAAGGAGAGCTGAGACTGCCGTGGTTCCTTCCCCGAAAGCCTCGACGTGTGAAACTTGCAAGTACGTCGATGCTACTTGTTCTTTTGCTTCCATTTTTCGATCTCTATCCTAGCAAATATTACACCACTGAAAATGCTTATCGATCCCATATACAATCCAAGAAGCACAAGGAAAACGAATTAAAAGCAGCATTGAATCATAAATCGGTCGACTCCACACCGGAAAGCGATATTGTCGCTAGCTTTCAGAGCGAGAATGTAGCCGAGTCTGCGGCAGCAAACCCAGAGCCACTAGCAAAATCAGAATCGGTCGCAGATGTACAAGAGAAGGTAGCATCCTTGACAATAGACGAGGAAGCCTCGGATAACGAGGTGAATCAGACCATTGACGAAAAAATAGCCGCTGCCCGCTCTCGTCTGTCACCTAGGCATTGTCTCTTCTGCCCTCATGAATCACCCCTACTTGAAGACAATCTCACCCACATGTCTACTGCTCACTCATTCTTCATTCCCGATGCCGACTATCTTATCGACCTCCACGGCCTCATCACATACCTGGGAGAGAAAATAGCTGTCGGGAATATTTGTATCTACTGCAACGGGAAAGGGAGGGAATTCAGAACCCTTGATGCTGTCAGGAAACATATGGTTGATAAAAGCCATTGCAAGATTGCCTACGAGGCAGAAAACGATCGTCTCGAGATTTCTGACTACTATGACTTCACGAGCTCATATCCTGACGCTGAGCTGAAGAAGAGAAATGCCCGGAAGGTAGCTCTCGATGGCGAAGAATGGGAAGATATGGAGGCTGATGATGACGAGGCGGATGAAGTGGTCGATGAAGAGGTATCTACGTCAGAAGAAGACTCGGACTCTGACGAAAGCCTTCCCGAGAATCAGATAACCTACGGTGATTCGGATTTCGAGCTCGTCCTTCCCTCTGGAGCTCGCATCGGCCATCGTACCATGCGCAGATACTACGCACAGTCGTTCCCGGGAGCACCTCGTGGTGGAAAGGTAGAGGATCCAAACTCAGGAGCGGCTCTTGTTCGACGACTTCTTGCAGACAAGAATTCTGCTTTAGTCCCGCGCAAAGGTGGCTTTGGTGCTTTCGGCAGCGGAACTGACGTCGTCAAAGCAAGAAATCGCGGTGAGGCACGAGAAGCTGGCCGACACGTACGAGAATTCCGAGATCAACGAAGGCGGGAAGACTTTAAGACAAAGGTTGGATTTATCCACAATTCGCAGAAACATTTCAGGGATCCTTGTAGGTGTATTACACTTATTTTGCACTTCAATTGCTTACTATGTGCCGCTTTCTTATTCTCCGCCCTTAATACTACTAGTACTCCAGGTATGTATTATTCTGCTGTGCTGTCTCCGTCTTAAACCTGACATGCATTCTAGTGATCTGTCATTTCCGGTTTGCAGAAGTGTCTGCCTATATTTTACATCGGTATTAGTGTTAAAGAGAATCTCAGCATTGACTTCCACTTCGCAAGTACTTATAGTAGACCGAATATAACCGAGCTCATCGAAATTGGAACTGGAATTAATCGTTTTTATTTATATCCGCGGAGAAATGATCAAACGAATGGATGAGGGTATAAATATACTATCTGGGTCATGCAAACGACAAAAAGCAGAAGGAAAATAAAGAGTACTCTAATACAAATATGCCGCGGGAACGACACCTTCTTGCCCAGTCCGCACATTTCGTGCATACCACCATCTATAGCGAGAACGTCAATTGTCGTCGTGAATATAGAGCTAAAAGGAACGTACGCAGGATCTCGGTCATCTAGCACCTCTACTTCAGCACCAGCAGATATTGGCAGTTCTCCTTCCCCTGTGCCATCAAATGAGTATCGCGCATGTGCCGGTCTGCTCATTTCTTCGGCTAGGATACCTCCAACCGCGTCAGACGGCGTCTCGGCACGTACATAGTTGCTAGCGTCAGGACCAAACGGATCATGATCAGGTCTGCTTCTAGACATTTTTTCTTCCTCTTTCTCTGCATTATAATTACTGAAAGGGCTTGCTCCAATAATTGTGGTTCGAGTGGCAGCATTGATATGTTCAAGCAAGGAGGAAGGCCTGTGGTGCGTGGAATCATCATCTTCCTCCTCTGCAGGATCAAATTTGTTCAACTTGTCGTCACGACGCGAGAAGAGGGTCCAGAGAATTCCGACAAGGGCCAGGAGGAAAACAACACCAGCTGCTATAGCAATTGATATTAAGATTACCACCCCTGTTGCAAGGAAACCTAAACGCCAGTTGTGTCACAAAAGTACCACGAAAGGAAAAAAGATGTACTAACGATGTTGACTGAAGCTAAAGTTCAAGCTTGAATGGAAGAGAGATGCTACTATCCCGGATGTTCCTGTCGAAGAGGTCGAAACGATGTAGGGGAGCAGGGTCTGACCATCGTAGAGGGCAGATGAGGCGTTTCCGAACGAAGAGTCAGCTAAAGCTCCAGAAACCATCAACATGCGATCCGCTTCGATTATACTGTTGGCCGAGTGAGTATTTTGCAAAGGTACCATGGTAAGTTGTACAACAGAGGAGCCGCCTTGTAACGTAGAGCCTGCCACCACCATTCACGTTGTTTAATATTCATGCTTATAAAGTCACGATTTAAAGCGTACCTAGATTCGCCCATTTAATGCCATTCCAGAAAGCCAAAAACGCGGCTGAGCCATCTGAGGTTCTTTCTTCACGTATTAGCATATCGATATCGTTTATAAAAGCAATTTATACTCACTGTCCGGCTGCAAAGATGCTACTCGCGTTTCCATCATTGACCTCCACAGCTGTGACTGGGCCTGGAATGTCAGATCCCGCACCAACAGGTGCCCAAGTGTCATTAGAGAAGCTAAATTGCAGAACATTTGCCGCTGTACTATCGGATAACGCTAAAGATCCTCCTGCGACAAGAAGTTCTTGATTGGACTAAAACAGCAAGAGCCAACAATTAGCAAATCTACCAAATATGAAAGGAGAAAATGAACGCACTCCTGCATAAACTACGGACGCGACTTCACCCTGAATACCGCTTCCAAGGGCATTCCACTGCATTTTAGATGTATCGAGGGCACATATAGCCCGACAAGGCAATGATCCAGCTTGAGCAAATGAGCCCGCAACGATTAGCGTGTTCGCCTTCGAGGATGATTTTGTGATCGAGCGAACGATAACACTGGACCCTGCACTGGGCTGGAGGACATGAAGTCCACTGTTGTCCCATTGCTGCTTTGACAGATCGTAGATTGCCAATCCACTTACACCAGTCCCTTGGATAGTGAACTGACCTCCGACATACAGCTGGTCGTTGTCTACAAGGAGGGATCGCACAGTGCCATTGAGCTGGGATCCCACCAGACCTTGGAGAGATGCAGAGTCTGGATGGTAGATTGCCACGCCAGAGGAGACAGTAGATGACCCTGATGCGGTAAACGAAAAATTGCCACCGAGAATGGCAACTTCGGTTGATGAATTGGTCCAGAAACTTCCTGCGAGGACTGCAGGTGCAGGTGCGAGTGGAGCAGCGGGTAGAGAAAGTTGATTACTTTGTCTCCTCAAAATTTGCGAGAATTTCATGTGCGAAAACCAAGTGGCTGGGTTAGGAACATGGGATCGGCGTCTTGTAGTTGTAGAACTCGATGTGGTTCCGCCTGAGTTGCTATCAAGCTCAACGCCGAGAGGGGTAACATTGGGACCGTCGGCGCCTCCATTACTAAGCAAAACCATGCCAGTAGCTCCATACCGCCGTGAAACAGAGACGCTGCCTGCAAGAAGCTGAGAAGATGTGCCGTTGCCGATGAAGGTCATGCTTCCAACTAAAAATCCCCCACTATTGACCCATATGCCAGTTTTGATATCCCAAGATGCAAATCCGGCGGCGTTGGCACCTGAACTTCCACTGTTTAAGACTCTGGTGAAGTTTCCCGCTACTTGAAGTCGTCCATTCGATATATCAAGACCGGTTACCGTGCCTTCCACGCCAGCACCTAGCGGACTCCACGCGTTCTTCTGGACATCGTAAACGGCAATACCTCTCAGTGCACCTTGCGTCGATCCGGACACTGTATCGCGGAAAGATCCACCAACAAATAGTTGATCACCATAGAGGATCGCCGAAGTGACAGAACCATCTAAACCACTTCCTGCGAGCCCCACTAACGCCCCATTCTTGAAGATAACTATATTTTTAGCCCCTGCGGCAGTGCCCGACGAGAGTGAAAAAGTTCCTCCAAGGAAGATTAATCCGGATGGATGGTGAACGACAGTGTTCAGGGATAAGTTTCCAGATGATATCTGTGCAGTGCTACCGCCAATCCCACTGAGGAGTTCAAAACCAGCAGAATCTAGGGACGTCATAGTTGAATTAGGCAATGATTTTGTTGCGTCAACAGAGGGATCTGCAGAACTTGCAGAGCGCGGCCACTCGAAGAATCCGAAACCGCGCTGAGAGCCTTGTGTGCTGCCAGTGCCAGTGCTTCCTGATTCGTTGGAAGAAGAGACATTGGCAGATCTGAGTACCAGCTGCACTCGGTCAGCAACTAATTCATACTGGCCGTTTTGACCATTGCCAATCGGCTCCTCCGCCAATGTCATGGTAATGGTCGTCACAAAGTCGGGCGACGAAGGAAGAATTGGGCCGCTATAAATGAGCACTGTGGCATCATCCGTGTTCTGTTGAGGCACAACGTTTATCGAAGGGTCAAGGCCGTCACCGGGGAACACAGTGACCTTGACACTTGTACGAAGAGGACAATCCTGGAAATTCGTGCATCCGGGAATGAGAAGATTGATGTCATAATTTCCTGAAGCAGAGACATAAGGAGTCCAAGTGAAACTAGGCCCTGAGGAAGCTGGGGTGCCAACGCTGACGGTGGATACAAGAACTGTCTGCGTAGTCCCCGCAATATCTGTCTTCACAAGCTTTGCTGCCCAATTACCGGTACGAGTGGTGTTGGAAGGATTAGGAGCGAAGCAGGAGATGCTATTATTGGCATCAATGGCCGAAGCGAATGCTCCTGACGAAAGAAGCTGTAATAAATGTAAACCGGCAGAAGCGCCTGTCCATTGGGAAAGCTTGATCTGAACCCCTGTGATATCGAGAGGCGAGTCGAATATGAAATCCTGATAGAGAAGCGAGGAATCCGTGGACAGGGGGCATGGATCGGTGCAGGTCTGATTCTGTCCGGTTGAAGGATCGACGTACTTCAAAGTTCGTACATTATTATCCGGAATAGTTGTTACACTGTATAAGGTTAGTCAGGACTTAAACAGGGACGCAAGTCGAAAATGGAGGGTAATCACCTGAACCCAGTAGTGCCATGGGAGTTTTGGAAGGTATTTCCCAACCGGACACCACTTGCAGATATGAAGGAGAACGCCCTGACTGTCACAAGGGCTGCATTTCCATCAGCAGCGAACCAGCTATTACCCGCTCCATCTGCTCCTGAGGGACAAAGGATATTATGGATATCACTAAAACCAGACTGGGTAGTAGATGGGGAGCCGTCCACTTGAGCTTGCTCCAATGGTACAGGAACAAGTGAAGATGAAAAAGGAGTAGCACCGGCAGAGAAAGGTACGTTGGGATTGTTGGTACCGTTTAGTATAACGGAGCCATTACCAAAGGTCGTAATAAAAGAGCCTGCAAAAAATAAGCTCGCGTCGGATGCGTTCGCCGTGATGGAAAGGACTCTAGCTTCGGCACCAGCCACTCCAACAAATGGAGGCTTGCCCCATGACTTCGCCTTGGGGTCCCAGACCGCGACGGATGAACCAGGCGAGCTGAAGCTGCCTCCGACCCACAACTGATTGTCCTTTGTATCGCAGAAGACTGTGTCAACCTGGCCAGTTGGTGCATTGGATCCCAAGGCGGCGAATGTGTTGGTAGAAGGAGTGTATGCTGCGACATTGGTGGCGGAAGTGCCATCAATAGAAGAGAATGATCCTGCGAAGTAGAACGTGTCTTGAAGAGCGCAGCCTGCCAAAATGCGACCACCTGAGTTGGTCGAGGCGAGAGGCGACAGGGAGCCGTCGGAGGCACGAGAAAGAAGGGTAGATGTGGATGAGTCGAAGGAGACGGAGTTGTTCTGGAAAAGATCGAGACCGGCAAACGCGCCAGCAAGTCCTACTTTGCCCATGCGGTCAAAGTCGACCTGGGGAAGGGTAGCATGGACGACATTTGCAGAGGCGAAAAGGGCGAGGAGGAGGATAGACGGGGAAGACATGAGCATTGTGATGGTATTAGCATACGAGGGGTATGCAGGGTATAGTCCTCTGAGGGGAAGAGGATCGGATAATGAACGCGGGGGCGTGTCAGCGGGAGCTGCGAGGCTGCAGGAGATGCGAGCGGCTCAGAGGCAGCGACAGAGCGCGTTGCAGGGAAGAGAGAATCTCAGAGTAGGTTTATTCGTTAACACGGTTGTTCAACACGGTTGCCTGACATCCAACAACAAACTAACACTCATCAACACCGGCATTCTCCGTGCACGCACTACTTTGTACGAGTATTCTGAAGAACTAAAGTAGTACAAGGACTCTCGTCTCTCTAATCCTTCTTAATCACAACCCCACTCATGTCCACATCAGATCCAACAGGCGTCAGGAATGGCGACTTCTGCTCAAAGCTCCTGTTCCTCGTCAGCAGCGCATCCACACAACCGCCGAACGTGCACTTACTGCGGATATCGATACCGGTGCACTGGCGGCAGCTTCGCGTCACTGAACAGGATGTTCATCTCAGACACGTCCTGCTGCTGCGCCGTGTGTTTTGCATTCAGGTCCAGCCAGTAGTCGCGTGGCGCGGTATACAGGGCAATCCACCGTGTCAGGTATGCATCATCCGTCGGCGCCGGGGCATATTTGTACCCTGCGACGACAGCAACCGAGAGCAGCATTGTGTTGCGCCAGAACGCATTGCTAAATCCTGAAGAAAGCATCTGTTATCTCCGTGGTTCCACAGTTGCCCGAACACGACTTGCCTTCCTTCGGATACTCAGTAGAGTCGTGGTGTTCGTCATGATGCTCTTCGTGGCCTCCGTGGCTAGCAGAAGACGCGCACCGGCGCAGTACTAGTGATGTAGAGGAAGAAGAACGAGAGCAGGCTAGCAGGGCCCTCCGTGCAAGTGACATGGCCTTTACGAGTAGAGTGTTGCCTCCGGCATGTGCCGTTCATGTTTATCAACACCGCTCCGATCATAACACTATGTCACGGATACGTGACCAGACGTAACTTCATTGACTAGAGGCATCCATCGAACATGTAATTAACGGATGCTCAAAGACCAAGTAACGGGAATTAAGTACTGGTAATACTGTAAAATTTAACGCTATATATGTGTGTGACTTGAAAGAGATTACAGTGAGCACGACGCAACGTACATATTTGGAAAACCACTTACTTGCACACCAGATACGAGCCTTCTAATCTTGATCCCTACTTCTCCTCCTTTCCCTCAGCCTTTCTCTCATTTCAGTCGCCGCGCGTTTTGTGCCTGCACCGCCTGCCCATCCCCTCTGGCTGAGCCACCCAACCAATCTTGGAGTAAACGCAGCAGTCAGCCCAACCCGAACAGGGAAGAAAAGTGTCTTGTGGATGGTGTAAGCCAAAACGAGCATCGCATACAGGCCCTCCTGGTCTGAAGCAGTCTTTCCGCTGTTGATGCTCTCCATCTCGTCTAAGCCTGGCTCCACAGGTTTTGAGTGTATGACGCTCGCAATGGAGGCTTTCACGCTCGCTGTGACTTGAGAAACATACTCCGCCCCCAGGAGGTTGATTCCGATGAACGCCACCCCGAAGTCAAGGACAGTGAGGACAAGATACACGCCCAGGGCATACCAGCCATATGACTTAATAAGATGCCGTAGTCTCTGCGAAAGACCGGCGTTGGAAGGAAGAGCAGCAGGTGCATCTGGTGACGAGGAGCGAGGCGACGAGGGCGGTGAAGACGCGAGACGAGCAGGGAAGTAGTGAAAAAGACGGGAGACGGGGGCGCGTGGGGTGTTTGTCAACAACGAGTGCGATGGGCGGAGTCGCGTGGTCGGGAGAAGGGGGGCAGACACGCGGGGAACAATTGCCCTGAGAATGGGGAGGCGAGGAAGAAAGCTTCTGACCATGGCGTGTGTTTTGAGGGAAGAAAGAAAGATATTTGCTGCCGGAATATGTGAAAGTAGATATGCGTGGTCACCGTCTGCCGTGGTGGTATGTAACTGGTGACGATCAGTCTCGGCGACCGGAGCTACCAAAAAATACGCACGTGGCTCCTCCGGCTATGTCCGTCGGGCCGGCGTCTACCCAATCGGTCAAATCCAAATGAAAAAAAAGTCTCCATCGATCGACTGTCGACGTCTGCGCACGACCATCCCTCCTTCTCGGTTGTCGTCCACCTACTTCTTTCTCTCTCGTCCTCAGGCTCGTACATACACGCGCCTCTTCCTCATCATCGTCGTTTTTTCCATTTCATGCATCCGAACGCCGTCCGCTGCGGTCCATCTTCCTCCTCTGCTCGATAGCGTCCCTTATTACTTCTTCCATGTCGGTAGATATTGTCGACGACTACCAAGCCTCTGCCCCGTTTGAAGGGCCCGAGAAGCTTCTCGAAATTTGGTTTGCACCTTCAGCACACGACCTACCAGACCCCACACCTTCCAACGATGGGAAAACGGGTCTCAGAAAGGTTCATCGTCAGATTTGGGAGGAGATGCTCGATATCGTGAAGTGCAAGGTGCTTAGTGTGGTCGAAGGAAATGACATAGATGCTTATCTTCTCAGGTGAGTCTTCATGACTTTGGCTGCCAATGCGATCGCCATTCACTAACCTTTGTTTTCTTCCTTTCAGCGAATCCTCCCTGTTCGTCTCGCCTCACCGTCTCATTCTAAAAACATGTGGAACCACCCTCAATCTCCTCGGTTTACCCCGTATCCTCGAGATCGCTACCACACAAGCCAACCTTCCCTCCGTTCATCGATGCTTCTATTCGCGCAAATCCTTCATGTTCCCCGAGCGCCAGCTTGGTCCTCACCGAGATTGGAAACAAGAAGTGGAATATCTTGATAATATCTTTAATAACGGCGCCGCGTATACAATCGGCAAAGTAAACGGGGACCATTGGTTACTATATATGACAAACCCCAATGATCGCTCGAATGGTGCGCCTTCCACGGCTTCTTCGAACTTCAAGGTTAAAGAAACGGTGGACGTGCACCCGGATTATACCATCGAGATACTCATGAGCGATCTTTCGCATGATGCGCGGCAGCCTTTCTGTTTCACCGGTTCAGAAGCAGAAGTTGACCAATCACCTTCTGGCCACGCCCAAGCGCTTTCCGAGAAGCTCGGTATCTCTCATATATTTCCCCCACATCTCGCTATGCTAGATGCTTATTCTTTCTTGCCGTGTGGATATTCGGCCAACTCTATTATCAAGTGGGGCCACGATTCACTCTTGAGCGACCACGTTCAGGAGACCCAGGCTCCCAGCAACGGGATAGTGCAACCAGGTCATTCTGGTGAAGGATACTTTACCATCCACGTCACGCCCGAGGAAGGCTGGTCTTACGCCAGCTTCGAGTGTAATATTCCTTTGTCAACGTCGCATTCCACTCCGAATAAGGGAATGATTCCTGATCTCAAGACACTCATACAACGCGTCGTCAAAATATTCCAGCCTAGACGCCTCACCCTTACCCTGTTCATATCCAGTCAGGATAACGAGGCCGAGGAAGGCGAAAATGCAGTCGAAGGAGCTCAAAGAGCATTTAAAATGGCTTTGATTGAACCCCTTATAGACCAGTCGCATGGAAATGGTCAAAACTATAAAAGGACGGATAAAATAAACTATGAATTTGGAGGATATGACTTGGCATTCGCGAGTTTTGAGTTGAGATGAGTAGTGGCTCATGTAGATAGTCTATATTTGTAAATATCTGTAGAATCGGACTATTCTATAAGTATAGTTAGTATGTATCACATTTTGTTGCGCTTTGGAACCTTGTCTGCTCAAATTTAAAGTATGCAGCAGTCTTCGATAGATGCTCGAACCGCTCAATCAAGACATTCTTGATCCATGTGCCTCCTGAATTCATCGCCATATAATTTGGGATGAATTCTATATAAAAGTAGGGTGTCCGCAGAATCCTCGGATCTAGCGCGCTATGCGCTAGCAGGAGTGCACTGAGGCTCATGGTACGTCGACGCAGTGGAACTGAGCAAGAAGACGAAAATATATATACTCGGGCTTAGTTGTAGTAGTAGTGTAGTATTTATATACTTCGGACTTCCTAAAGATCGAAACATTAGACTGAGGGGTATCTCAGCTACCAATTTGTAGGCAAGTCCAAAGGAAAGCGGTCGATTCTTGATAAGTTTACAGATGCACTGCATTCGAATTTCAATGTTACTTCCTAGCTTTATGTTTGGTTCAAATGTGCCTAATGAAGTTGCTTCGGCCCGAGATACTCCGGTCACAAGCGATCAGAGTGCTTGTGGACGAAGCCTGATTGCATGATGCCCTTAAAGAAGCACCACGACATTATACTAGTATCCT
>JASFDH010001020.1:0-17517 GCA_036937195.1 Nidularia pulvinata
TCTGACATTCTCCAACATAGTGCTATCATAGCCTATGACCTCTTGTTCCTAATTTAGTTTGGGAACAAGTCTTGACAAGCTCCTCATTCAATAACTTGGGAGTGCCATTCCATTGCAAAAATATGCATATATTAATCTATCTGTAGGAGTCTCTGTTGCAAGCTGTCTTCAATGGCAATGGCTTGTCATGCTATAGGCTTTTGCACATATTGGCCTAGCAGTGAGAATCCTGGGCAAGTAACTCTTTGTTTAGCTCATTGCACCATGACTTGGGAGTGTCCTTCCATTGCAAAAATTTACATATATTATTCCACCTGTAGAAGCCTCAACTCAATGACACATACATGAAGATTTGTTCATTGCACTAAGAGTTGTAAGCTCTCTTCCATGGAAGTGGCTCATCACATTATGGGCTTCTGCACATAATGTCCTAGCAATAAGATTCCTGGGCAGGCAATTCTTACTTTAGCTTGTTGTGCTATGACTTGAGAGTGTCCTTCCATTGCAAAGATTTACATATATTATTCCACCTGTAGAAGCCTCAGGTCAATGACACACACATGAAGATTTGTTCATCATGCTAAGAGTTATAAGCTCTCTTCTGTGAAAGTGGCTCATCATGCTATGGGCTTCTGCATATAATATCCTAGCAATAAGATTCCTGAGCAGGCAATTCTTACTTATGCTTGTTGCACCATGACTTGAGAGTGTCCTTCTATTGCAAAAATTTACGTATATTATTCTGCCTGTAGAAGCCTAAGGTCAATGTTGCATACATGAAGATTTACTCGTTGCATTAAGAGTTACAAGTCCCTTCCATGGTGTTGGCTTGTCACACTATGGGCTTCTGCACATAATGACCTAACAATAAGATTCCTGGGTGAGCAATCCTTAGTTCAGCTCATCGCACTATAGCTTGGGAGTATCCTTCCATTGCAAACATATACATACATTATTCCATATGTAGGAGCCTAGTAGCTATTTTATTATCCAGGGATCAGAAGCCCCATTCCCTTGTTTTTTTCTGCGACAGTCGAATAAAAGAGGGTGGTTAGCAGCTGCAATTCGAATTTTTCGGTATTCAGTTGATTTAGCTACCTGCAAGGCCGTCTTGCCTGATGCCACTTCCTGCAGGCTCTTGACATATACTGAAGATGATAAGGATGGAAGAAGCAGATCACTGCACGAAAGATCTCACATATGCACATAGCTGTAACATCTTCTGCCTCATCTTTCACTTTCACGTTGACGGCTTAGCATATACTACAGTGATAAATGCAATTGCTGGTGAGCTCTTAGTTGATTTGAAGAACTTGTTGCACTCACTGTTATCCAGGCATCTTCCTAAGATATGAACATACTCTTAAACAAGGGAGTCATTAAAGACTACTAATAACACTTTCACGGGTGACAGCAATTCATCATCAACTAAGCTAAGCTTGCCAATGCTCTCTTTAAAGCTCAAATCAATAGGAACTAATGCTCTCCACAGCTGATGTGCGTCTGCATTAACTCTCTCGAATGTATGACTCTTCTCCACTTTGAGGTCGCTAACGGTCTCCATAGGTTTACTCTTGAAAAGGAAGACGTGCTGTGGATCATTGCTAAAGAGACAGTAGTTGAGAGAGATAACAGATGATTTTGATAAGTGAGGCCCTTGGGGGAGAGCACAAAAAGCATGACCAACTTGGAGGACTGGGAGCACTCGCCATCAGAAGGAGGTTTACTATAATGTGAATGTGCATTCGAAGCGGGGGATCCGATAGAATCCTCGAAAACTCTTCCACTGGCAGCAAAGATTCCTCGTCAACAAACCTGAGCTTGCCAATGCTCTCTTTGGAGCTCGAACCCGCGGAAACTGAGACTTTCCTGAGTATGAGCGTGTCTGCGTCGACGTTCTTGAACATATGGCTCTTCTCTACTTTGGTAGCTTTCTTAAGGTCACCAAAGGTCTCCGTAGGTATAATATTGACCCGGAAGACGCGCTGTGGGTCATCGTCAACGACGTAGCAGTTGAGGAAGAGGGTGGCGGACATGAAGATTGTGACCAGTACAAGTGGAAGAAGCGCCATGGCGCGTGAGTCTGTACATTATCGGAGTTTGATTTATGCATAATCGTTAGCAGCCAGTGCTCCTTCAACTCCGTTCCAAACTCATTCCCCAATGAACAATGACAAGCACCACCATCTGCCCTTAGCCGCCTCCTTAGTCTTTGCGAAGCCAGCAACCGTACCGCTCGCGTGAACTTCCTTCGCGCGCATGATCTTCTCTGCGGCTATAGGGGATTTGCATGATCGCTTGCAGCTGGTGGGGGCTTCAATCCCTGCCAGTGCCATTGTACTCGCAACCCAGTGCACTTATCTTCCTCATTTCCTTCATGAATTACATAGATGCCGACCGTGCCTCCTGCAGCTGTGCTGCATCTTACATCTACGCAGGCTGGCTGGACACCGCTGGTCGCGGAATTCCTTCTCACCCCCCGTTTCTGGTCCGTCGCGCACCCAATTCCCTCTCTTCCTTTCCCTCACTGATGTTCTTCCAAATATTTTTAGACATCCCTCACCCCCTATTACGCCCCACCTGCTATCCATAATGATCTGCTCCGTGCGCTCGCGTGCCTCATGCAGAACAACGACCCCGCCGACATCGAGGATGCACTGCGCCTACCCCCAAGCGCTTGTTCGTAGTCCATCTGTTCCTCCCAACGCTCTTTATTCCGTGCGACCACCTGGCAGATCAGGTTAAAATATCCACCCGCAACGTCAACTGCGCATCGCGACCATCGGGAAGGGTGTGGCCAGGCCCGTCCTCGTCGTCTCCCGACGCAGTCTCCTCTAAGACTAGAGGTGGAATCGGTGTTTGTAGATATAGATGGGCGAGATGTCGTAAGGGTATGTGTATTCCTTTATACTCGCATCATTTGTTCATCAATTACTCTCACAGAAAGCGCGACTTGACAAACCTGGCACGGCTTCAGTTGTGAGCATCGGCACCGATGGTGCCACCAGCACGGGTGGAACCTCTTTTCCGCGGGTCTCGAGACGGGTCGAAAGGGATCGGTACGATCTCATGAGATCAACAACCATCACACGATAATCGTGCAAGATGAACTTCTCATAAGGTATGTGAGTTCGTTCCTGTCGGCGATGAGCTGCCCTGGAGCAAAGCACAGAGCAACACGATGCAAACGCCCGCAGCAGCACAGCCTGGCTGCTCTGCTATGTCTGAGCATCGCGCACACTCAGCACATTCTTCAGCTAGACCTGGATCTTACATGGCACCAGTTGATGGCGGGGCTCTCGTGGCATCGGCTCATGGGGAGCAGACATGCGAAGGCGTGGAGGGCAAGGAGGAGCAGGGGCTCATACAAACAGCGAAGCTCAAGCTAATTCCACCCTCCTTGGCAGCGCTCTCCTAGACCGGGATTGACATGGAGACGGAGGCACATCTGTACGAAGAGTTGTGGGTAATCTAGGACAGGCGAGGCTTCGCTCTTGCGCAACATTATGGTTGCGGATAACATGGACGCATCAATAGCTTTCGCTCGTGATGTGCGCATCGCGAGGAGTGTATACAGTGGTGATACTGATTGGATGTGCATGGCCATCATAATGAAGGAGGTGAGTACGTGTTCTCGCTGCGTGGCACTGCCTGCCGATGCAGGTCTTATGGGACAGGGAGCGACTATGAACACCATTAGTATGCATCCCTTCCCCTGCTAGTAATATATAACTGAACCAGGGGCTGCATCCATATTGTAACATAACTGGTTGAAGACAGGCTTGCCATGTTATAGTCGACTGAACATATTACCTGGAGCATAGAATCTAGAAGAAGCGGCTAAAATTTATCATTCTCCTGTAGAGTAACATAAATAATTATCATGGTACCTGGAATATAACAGCATCTCCCTAATGTAAACTAAACTAAAATAAAATAAATCATACAGCAAGTTTTTAGTCACTCATTTCAGGCCTCCGCACTACTTTTTCCCTGGGATGATCCTTCCATTTCATGGGCCTCTGCTTCTTTCGAATTCATCAATAATCCAGCGGCAAATGGGTCTCTAGAGTACAGAATATCCTCATCCTCATCCCCCCCCGAACCAACTGTGGTGCTGCCGAACTGTATTGGCTCCACCGGGGCACCCATGCTGCCAATCACCCTTGACGTGAATCTTAGACTCTCCCTGGGAGCTTCATCTTCATTCCCATCGGCTTGGTCGAAGTAGATAGCGCGCAGCATAAGCAAGAATCGGCAAATAATGATCGTTCGGAATCTGCGGCGTCGATTGAAGATTGAGAAGGGAGAACCATCAAATACAATCAAGAGCTTACACAGGAGTGTAGTAGGGCACCACCCAGTAATCGTAGCCCACAACAGATTGGGGCTGAGCATTATATTAGTCCATAGGATTGTGAATTTATTCACCGAAACTTACAACATGGTCAAACTGGAACGGAGAATTAGCAAGTGAAATACCAATGCACTAGGACAAGCTTACCACAAGCACTAGCATGTCGGCGAGAGAGAGAATCAATAAAGCCCTGAAAGTCACAAGCTGAATTGAAAGTACACATAACAACTACAATGATGCTCACACGAAGTAGATAGAGCCTATGATCGCGAAAAATAAGACAACGTTCATGCAACGGAAGATAGAACGCACCATCCCGGAGCAGCAATTTAGTGAGACTCGGTCGTCTGCTCTGCCCATCCAAATTGTTCCGCAGCCGAAATGTCCTGTTGAGTGTAACAATAATCACGATGAGCTCACCCGAAATATCGGCGACGAGCCCAGCAATGCGCACTGCAGCTCATAGGTCAGGTAATACATAGGATAGATAGGACAGGATACCACTGTGATTAATTTTCGTAAAAATCAACATTATGAAAGCAGATTGGGGACGAGAGATACAATACCCACACTGTTTTCGTGTGTTGTCTGGGATGCCATGTAGGCTAATTGACATCCGTAGCGATCGACGTTTGGGGAAAGCTGGTGTGCATAAACATACTGCAAGCATAATGCCTCATTAGTACGAAGTTTAAGTAGAAATATATCGTACGCACCGCAGGAGTAATCGCTGAAGGCAGACAAAGCAGGAAAACGACGAAGGCAAGCCGCCAGTCATTACGCATGAGAGCGTATACTCGCAGCGAGGAAAATACTAGTTGAACATTCCAGGCAAGTTATAGTTAGCAATACTAAGAAACAATGTCATCACCCACGTCCGAATCCCAATGTTCGCAAGATCATTGGGAAGATCTGGAATCTCACAGCGACATCACATCTATTTCATAGCCATCGTCAATAGATGTACCTCCACAATGGAAAGACAATCTAACCCCTGTGACAATTTCTGTCAGAAAGCGCTGACACACAGCAGAGGACAGTTTATACGGACATGGGGTGTCATATACCACGACGCAAGCAGCAAGACCGTGATCTTCTCAAATAACGTCCCGTACCGCAGCAAAACATACAGCGCGGCGCCGCTGCTGAATTTCTGGGACCATATCTTGCGCACTTCCGAGCCAAATGTGATTACATGGTCCCAGATAAGGAGTGCTGCGCCGAAAAGACAATGAATTGGCGCCGGTCCTCTTGCCTATAAATGCTAAGTGGACACGCACCTACCGCTGCAATGCTGCAGCACACGAAAGCGCTAAAGTAATTGGATATCAATGAGTCAATATCACAACAGGAGGATGCGAATAATCAATTCAAACTGCGTACAATTCGTAGACCTGGAAAAGCGTCATAGCAAGTGTCGGGTGGGAGAGCTGGGTATGGAGATCCAGAACGGACATATCAGCTATTTATGCGCGTACGAAGCATTCCGACTGCTTATCAGAGGACTTACGTTGGCGATGGGGAGTTCCGAATCATCCGCAGAAGCCTCGATATCTTCAGCATTTGCCATCACAATATGAAGGACATCATGGAATCCACAGTGGCACAACCAAGTATAGAAGTATAGAAAGCTTGAAGCATGTATCTACAATGCCTCTAGAAAATTTTGTAGGCATCGCATCACAATAACGCTCCTGAAACTCGAAGAAGCACGAATGAGTGAGCTTCTGCAACGTTTCTGAAGTGTCCATTGGGTATGGGCGGCAATCTTGTGCGTGGTTCTGCTTGATGTACGTAAGATGGTTTTGAGAAGCAAGAAAGGCACAGCTCCTTATCTAAACCCCGTTCCCCCCGATCTACAAGGCACAGGCGGTTATGTTCTCAACGTCTGTTCTTGAGTGTTGCTTGGCATCTATAGTGGCTAGTCAAATCTTAAGGAAATTTGCAGGGTCCTCCATTGAGCAATTACAAGACACCATTTCTTATCACGGTCAGGATTAAACCTCATTGAAATGTTTTCAAATAGGCCTACTTTTGTTGGATGTATAGTTTACTAATCGTTAACCGTTATAGTATCACATGGCATAGGTAAATTGGATGGAATGTATTCCGTTAAAAGTCTTCAAATGACCATGGATGGACAGCAATCACTGGTCAAGCGCCGAAGCCCTAGGCCATTAATAATAGTCGATACAAAACCTTTGATACGCACAGCCTAATGATTAACATGGCTGATTTCAGACACAAACTCTCAGGAACAGCAACGGAAGCACCGCACTCTTGATGTGAGGGCCAGTCAACCATTTTAGATTTGAAAATTTACGCTTTCACTATGTATACGATTCATAAATGAAACAAGTGAACCACCCGAACATGAAGCACATCATATAGTCATCAGCTGCTTCCAGGTCTTCCCAGATAGCCACCTAACGAAGAGATAGCTTCTGTATGAGGAACAAAGATGGCTATGTTCACGCAGTTCCGGTCATTTTCTCGGGGCAGCTACCTTTTTGCGGGCGCACTTGCGCAGATGCGCAACTTTGCGCAAGTACTAACTAAGCAATATTTGTATCTACTTCAGTATCTATTACACAAATGATGGTATCTACGTGCCTTTATTCTCCCAATGTGTGAGTATATGAGTATGGGGCTCATGCTTCATTGTTAGTCAATGGTAACTGGGCTGGCCGCCGACTACAGCTCTCCAGCGCACTGTTCGATCCTGCCGACTCCTCAGCTTGCCATTCATTGGAGCTTTGAAATTATGTGTGTGGCAATTTCCTTCGAGGCCATGTATTCGACGGTTCCATCGAAGACGATTCTCCAATGACTCTGTCATTATTTGTTCCCACGGCATCATGGCTTGAGGAACTCAGTCTACGATCACATAGTCTCTATGTGCAACGAGAGAATATTGTTACCTGAAGGCTCAGATGTTGTCTGGTAAATATTTGTAAGTTTTCTTTCCTAAATATATGATTCAATAATCACGGAAGCATGCAGGTGTCTCACTTGCGCAAGTCAAAATCCTGCATTTGCGCAACCACTTGCATAAAGCATCATGTGAGGAAAATTAGATCTACATAAGTGACACATATCTCGTAGATTTTAATAATTATCTCAATGCTTTCATACAGAACAGTCTTAGTGCTATCAGAATTTTGAAATTATAATATGTGCTCTCAGTGTTAGAATGGCGCTAGCAAACCTGTGATGAGTGTGCAACGCTTTGTGCCACCATCTCCATTCCTGACTGTATTCCTGGAACTCATCCACAACTTTCAGTGTATGTATAATACCCTATTGAATATATTCCTCATTACACATAGCATTTCTTATAGTTATTAACACTCACTTTATCATACTTGTACCTTCGAGCACTGCATTGCCTACAGTGCTCATAGCTTGGCTCTATTTCTTCTGCTTTATAATGCAACTATTCTATTGTTTATCTAATTACAGTATCTAGCGATTTCTATAGGATAAACATGACACCTTCATGCCGTCTTCCCTCAGACATTTGGCATGCAAACGCCGAACCTCATGTTCTAATTTTCTCTCACTGAGATGAATAAGCACAGCCAGACCTTCGTAGTCAGTGTTCTAACAATTATTATACAATTTTATGTTCCAGCTTTGCTCTAATTACAGTTTATATGTGATTTTGTGCTTCACTCCTTTGATTAAATATCGAAATCACACTCCAGCGCGGATCATTACTTATTTGCGTAACCCATTATTGACTTGCACAAAATCGCAGCAGATTTTGTGCATACTTGTACACATCATGGCGCATGTTGACTGATTTGCGCACATGTCGGCAGACTTGCATGAAACGCCACCCAAGATTTGAACTTGAAGGGAATATTCCAAGAGGCATGAATTGTACTCGTTATTTACCAGTGTATCAGAGATTGAGTTAGAGTAAAGGTGTTTGCTAGATATTTCTATCGTAGTCGATACCAAGCAAGCCAAGCCAAGTTCAGCGCCATTCCGAAATCACTACCTCGAAGATCTTATTAGAAGTGCATAGTAAATTCCAAGATTATACTATAGCCGGAACAACAGGTATAAGTCCCTCTTGTATTATTTATGTACATTGTTACGATATTTACCACATGCGCAACTTGCGCAATGTTGCGCAAATAAGTGTTGCACAACCTTGCACCTTTGCGCAAGTGCGACCGCAAAAAGTTCTGTGCCCATTTTCTCGGCAAATAGACACGTCTCCATATCCGGACTTCTGCGAGTAATAAAAAATGTGTGTCGTGAATATCAGCAGAATCTTTCACATAATCACACTAACCTGGCCTGAGGTGAAGAACTGAGTGCTATTGAACTGAGTGTAAATTTAGGAAAACTCACCATTCAGAGTTGGAAGTGAGATCTCGCATCACAGAAGATAAAAAGATCTCCTAGTTTGGATACTCAGTGGCACGGAAATTCTATGCCACATTCGTTCGATTTCATGAAGCTTGAAGCCAGCACGTACTATCAACAGTATGCTTACTCGTCTCTGGTACGGCTCGTCGATGGTGACGCGATGTAGCGATAAAATATATGTTATCATCTGCTCACAGGAGACTGAATCGTTGGAGAGCACAACAGCCAATGTCGGGAATGCAGACTTCAGAATGCCTTGATGTCCTAAGTTTGGCAACAGCCCCGAGGACAAACAGACGCGGATATCTTCGAGCGAAGTTCGACCTCCTAACATCGAATCTACATTCTGTGGCGGATGTCAAATGGAATTCGCTTATTTGTTGAATGGCGATTATACAACACAGTATTCTTCCCACAATAGTGGCTTGAACCAAACTCTAATCCTTCTAGCAGGAATGCCCCCCCCAACCACGGAATACTACACTGGCGTCAATAAAAACAACAATTTGCCCATGTGATGCGATCCCGTCACAATATACGACGCCTGTTCGTGCACATGCTCTTCATCTATCACTTAAAATGCTATTCATTTATTCCGTCGTTTGGAAAGGAAGAGATGGCGCGATCAATATTGAATCAGCCGAGGGAAATCGATAAGCATGCGTGCACCCATCTTCCCCGATCCGGGATGTGTGGACGAAAGACGAACTCCCGCAATATATCCTCACAGAACCCTAAAAGATGGAGCGACACATAGCACCAGAAGCTATGTATCTATGCACTTCTTACAATGATTATCTTTCGAAGCCTTAACGATTGAAAGGAGTATCTGTTTTCATCCTAACTTCTAACTTCTCGGCCCATCTACAGCCCCTGAAATCACATAGCCATTAACGCTCTAATTATGATACAGAGGTAAACGGTGTTTGCATGAGATATCACTCGATTCGCCATATTTAGTTGAGTATAATTGAATTCCTCTTAATCCATACACTTCGGTAGACCATGTATGCACATCATTCTAGACCACTGGCTGTTCTGAAATCATTATTCACTTGAGTAGCTCATTTTTATCCATTTCTTTAGATCGTCTCTCTTCTTTAATCCTTTGGCTACATTCTACATCGTCGAGAACATTTTGGGTGGAGTATCAATCTCAAAATTAATTACAACGTGCTACTCTTTTTTGATACTCTTTTCACTGCAGTGGCTTACTTCTTCGGTTTGGCTTGGGTCCTTCGTGTATATTTCTCTAGGAAACCACTAATCTCGCATTTGCATTTGGGTTAGCACAATCAATAAATGGAGATACTCTTTTGTGTCATGTTCTGTTCTATTATTGCTGTTATTTTCAGCCCCTGGGCCTTATGATTTTGGCTTTAGTTCTACAGCTCTGTAAATATTGGCCATAGACCCAGGGCCATGCTCCGCAATGAAGAAAACTATCCAAACCCAGACTCATTTTCCCCGAAGAGATTTATGAAAGACGGAAACTCAATAGTGAGATTCGAGATCCATTCTCGTTAATTTTCGGATTTGGGCGAAGGTAGAGGGTCCATGTTATACAATGTACAACCTCAAGGAAAATGGGAACTGACATTGCATTATTTTAGGATCTGCCCTGGCTCTCACGTCGCACTTGCGTTGTTTTGGATGACGGCAGCATCCATCCTATCAACATTTGAAATAACTAAAGTCGACTCTGTAGGGAGAGTTATTGAACATGTCATGGAATGCGAACCGGGACTGATTGCGTGAGTGAAAATTTATTATTATATCATCTTTTGCTAATATTTTTTGTAGCCATCCGTTACCTTTCAAGTTTAGGATTACGCCCAGATTCAGAGAAGCAGAAGGTTTAATTATGTCTACTGTAGAGGAGAATAAGCTCTGAATGAACAAACATATTAGTAATAATGTTTCTAGAGTAAGCACAGCACAGCCTGTACATTTATATCCTTGATTTCCTTGAACGCCACTGTCGGGTTATTTGTATAATTTCTCTGAATTACGAGACATTCATTACCCCCGACGCATTTATCGAGCAGGGAAAATTGCGTTGAATATAGTAGTTGCTTTGTCATACGTTGGCAAGGCTTCCCGTGCTTTGGTTCATCGTAGAGCACTGCGCAGACGGCGGCCTTGCATTAACTTGTTATCTGACAATGTTATGTAGATTTCACCTCACTTGTGCTTTTTCTAACCTTCGCTTGTCAAATTAACTTATCCTGCCAGAAGTTACTACAATAAATTACTTTAAGCCACACTATTGGTTGGTAGGCCACTGCTGGATGGTGGACACCACCTAACAAATAACCCGTAGGCATGCCATAAAAGCTTTATCCTTTAAGCTCTATCGTTATTGTATCACCCCGGAATGTAGTTTGTATTGATGTACCTCCACAAGAAAATATTGATAATATAGACCTCACTTCACATTGCTCTGTGACCTGTGAGTACCAAATGTAACAGCATATACTGCTCGACAGAGTGGGATGGGGACTTCTTCCGTCCATGGTGTCATATGATGAGAGATCGAGAGTACGACGTCGACTGTTCCAAAAATATCTACCTCTGTTCAGCATTGACGTTCATAGACCAATCATCCTGAGAAATATAAGCAATCTACAGCTTGGACTACTGGAGAGACCGAACGATTGCATGGATCACATTGACAAGTAAGCCGCATTCATAATTACCATGAGGACGATTCCTCATTACTCTTGGCTGAATAAGCTATCTTTAGCATGGCAGAAACTTTCACTTTAACACTTCCGAGCTATGCCTCAGCGGCGCACCACTGATCCCAGCGCAAAGCGTCGAGGGCCCACAGGTACAATGCTTTGGGAAGACGCAGCAACGTGCGCCGCCAGGCTGACAATGTTATACGACAGATGCGCCACTCACTCACACAAGGGTTGGCTGATTCCAAGTTGCTTGTAATATCGGACGATTCGGGGAAGACGGAGGAAGGAAGGGGAAGAGGACAAACGATGGAGATATTCCTGCCATAGATTGTAGGTAGCTCGTAATCCGTGTCTTTGAGTTATCATGGCACATAGTCGAAATCCATGTCGTCTTGATGCTAGTCTGCGCTTTGAAAAGGGAGCGATGAACAAAAGCGCGCTTGCAGTCCTAGTTTGGCAGTTGACAACGAGAAGATCGCGTTCAGAAAGTCACTGGCGCCGCTGCACCAGTCACCGCCGGAACGAGGTCCCGAGTCCCACGTCCCACGCCTGAATGCTCCTCTCACCGTCATCCCCCCCCCTCTTCCCTTCTGCGCCATTCCTCTAGTCATCGTCATACTTTCGTGGATGCTTTATCTCATGTTCTTCAAGCTCAACCCTACAACCTTGGTGCCCTCACGATTTATACGCACTGCTATCGCCACGTCGCCTGCTCCTTGCATCCACACATACGTGATACTAGTACAACACCGTGCAGGCCTCCTCCCCGTCACGGGGAAGATAGATTCCTTCTGACGACGGGCAAAATTTGCTGAGACGAGGGCGGCTTTTCAGTGGACAATCAGGATAGCTTGGGGCAACGTCGCGCGTGTTGTCAGGATCTTGGGCCTCGAGATTATCACTGCCCTCCCTGTCCCACTCGACAAGGCGTAAGTCCTGCTTGTTGTCTTCCCCTGCGTTCCTTCTTACCAAATCGCTAGTACGAACACTCAGCTTTGGAACCTTTGTACGTGGCGAAGCGTTGCAGGGTACATGCCTCCGACCTCGCACCCGCAAGCATTGCGTTTTTTCTTCAGCTGCTATTCCTCATGAGCATGTGCGTATCTAGCATGTTTTTGTCTTTCCTTTTTCCAGGTCGCATGCCCTCAATGCGCTTACATATATGCACCCACTTAGTGGCTATAGTGCTTAACAGATAGCATTGGTACCAGTTTCCCCTTGCGCTCTAACCTATGGGCCTGTGGCATGGCATTTCCCCACATTCCTACACCTGGTGCTGACTGGGGGTGTGCCTGCTTTGACAATACGATATTCGCGAGGACAGGAAAAGTAAGAGCGCCGCCCCGCAGTGGGAGGTAGGTGCGGTGATGACGAAGAGGGCAGGGGAGGAGGAGATATAGCCCGGCACACTCTGTGTCTCCGAGCTGTGCCAATTTCCAGCCTAGACCTTCACCCAACACCAGTCCGCTGCCTTCTGTGTGCTACTGCACTCTCCCATCGTTGCCCTCAATCGTAATCTCACTAGTTACCGCGCCTCAGGTGCTAAGAGCGCACCCCAGCCCCGTTCTCTTTGCATAAGCAGTAGGGCATTCGCCAGATGACGTGCGATGGGAATCAGTCCCGCTCAAGGAAGCTTTACCGAGTAAGTAAGGCCATTCGTTTTCCCCTTCGATTGCGTGCTGACACTATCCATCCTGTTACCAAGGGCCGCATCTCCCCGCGTACGCTTACACCATCACGGGTGCGCCATCCATGCTGGACAGGCGATTTGAAGCCATGACAGCGCGAGCTGTAGGCCCTCCGACGAATGCTCACAGCGATGATAATCGAACGCGGAAGGTGGATTATGTGAAGCGGCAAGCGCGATACGCCGTAAAGTACGGCCAGCACCCTTTCTCCGTCTTATCCAGCACCTGCATTGACAGGCAGCGCCCTACCTTCACAGATACCGTCCAGGCCCTGCATACACCCCCTTCTCAGTGGTTGATTCTGATCCCCCCGGGTCATCGGGCCAAACGCCCTGGGTGACAGGAAGGGTGTTTTGCAAGAAACACTCCTTCGATTTTCCTTCGCTCGCTAGCTGACATAGTCCATCCCCTTAGCAAAGGCTGACCCTCCCCGCATACGGTTAGTTGCACACCACGGGATTCGGATACGTCATCCACCCCGGACAGGATCCACCGTCAACGACACCGCCAGTGTTCCTCACAATGAGGACTTGAAACGAGGACAGCGCGAGCTGCAGGCTATCCGATAAACGCTCGCAGCAACGACGAGCGGGCGGGAAAGGTGGATAGGCACAGTGGCAACCGTGATACGCCGTAAAGTACGCTCTGTGTCCTTTCTCCGTCGTATCCAGCATCGGCAGTCGTACCTTTACAGATACCATCCGGGCCCTGCGTATGCCCCCTCAATGGTGGTCAATTCTAATTCATCCCCGGTTCATCGGGCTAAACGTCTTCGCCATCCTCGGCGTAACTCCACCTACTCAAGGTGCCAGTCCTGGCCACAGCTCCGGCCCATCGAAGTACATGCTAGCGCCCGCCTATATTATTGACAGCTTCATGGATACGCACGATATGTGGGAGCTCGAAGCGGAGGTAGGTATCGCTCAACGTTCTGGCGCCCTCCGTTGCCTTGCGCGCCCTTGTTCATGTCTTCTCTTGGCTGTTAGGTACTTTAAGTAGCCTTCGATGTCTTAGCTACAACTGAACTTAAATTCTATTTTTTTTTGTTCCCAAGTCATAGATTACCTGAAATTTGATTGTGCTTTCTTCTTTTCTTTGCCCACTGTTCGAAGAAGGTGATTCTGACATTTACTCCCATTATTTGTACGTATTTCGATACGCGTCGATGTCGCGTGATCATCTCCGTTCACGTTTTTAACTTCACCATCCTATACCAACCTCTTGTGATTTCAGACTCTCATTGGTTCTAATCATCAAGGAAGAATCTTCTGTTGACATCTTCCATGTTTCTTACTTCTCTAGTAGGCGGTTTCACTGTTTTTGTTTTCCTTCTGTGATCAACGCAACATATGTGTCGTAACTAACTGTTCGAGATCCATGTCCACACTATCGCTTCTGCTTCCATCCCCGGGAGCTACCATCTGGAGGCCGGTGACTTCCTGTCAGTTTCCAATCCTCCCTTAGGATATATGGGTTTGCGCCTGGTCCAGCCGGTTCGATTTTAAAAGTGGGAAAGGTAGTTAAGCAATCGAGTGATGAATATGTTAGACTTTGCCTATAGTAGACAGGTCTTGCCTTAGGGCAAATAAGTTTCTTTCCACCAGATGAACATCGTCTATGAGGGAGGATATGGAATGAGTAATATGTGTAATATATATGTGGTTGGAGAATACACATCCCACTCACAGTTGGTAATTATTTCCGTGTCCAAATAACTCTCTTCCTGTAGATTACCACACCGTGGAGCAGAATTATACTCTGCAACGCCGCAGAGGTTGAGAATTAGCCTCGAAACCATTAGACTGGTAATTTTGCGAAGTCCATTAGCCGCGGAGCTATTCATGGTATTCCATAAAACATACAGTGTGCTGAAGCTTGCATTTATGGCTTTGATGTCAGATCAGCTCGCAAGTATGGGATGCGAATAGGGCGCTTTACTTTGAGGCCCAAGCTGTGTATTAGAGCATGTCAATATCCGTTATGATGTATTTGAGACGATGATCTCACCAAGAAAAGCAGGACGGTAATAAGATTTGCCACCAAAATAACATCAAAATAAATGACACCTGAAAGTAACGGAAAGTTTAGGATAGAATTGGTTTCTTCAATTAGTGAGAACATACCATCCCGCATAATAAGGGAAACGAGCGACATGGCGTTACCTCTGCGAAGTCGATTCCGTGATATCGTACACCATAATGTCATGATAAATACGATCGAATCTGTAACGAGAATTTAGGAAGATGATTTAGAGTAAAGTAGAATAGGGCCAAACGAACACGAGCTCTGCGGTCCAAGTAAATACGAAACGGCTGAAGTTAAATGTGTACATTAAGTGTTTTAAACGTTTTAAGAGAACTATTGCAATTAACAGGGGAGACCTTCCAACAAGAATGGAGCCGATCAGACCTGTCGTAAATTGGTAATCAGTGCTTTTGACATTGAGTAGGTTCGGATAAAAATCTCACTAGGGGTAAGGTTAAGACTCGTGCCATCTGTAAATGACCACTGATGATTGGTTAATAAAGAAGGCGGAAGGTTTGGAAGAAAGTCATAATTACGATTTTTACACCCAGCTCAGCTGCAAGTAAAGCATATCCGAATGCTACAATAATTCGACTTCGAAAATAGATTTCATACAAGCGCAGAATAAAGATGGCTGTAGAACTTACTTTTATAAATACTTCAGCATACAATGTAGGAGTCGATTTGTACGCACCACCAGTTCTAAACGCAGTGACAGTGACGATTTTCAATGCTTCCCGAAAAAGAACATAACGATCAGACGGATTACTCCATGGATCGTGAAACGCTACACTATCATCAATATCTAAGTGGAAGATAGAGTGTTTTCTGCTCACAGAAGATGATAAAAATATATCCAAGCAGCAAAAGATATTGATTCCACGTTAGATAAATGAAAACTGAGAAGAAAATGACTAAGAGATTGAACTCACTAAAAACCACAGGTACGAAACCAGACTCGCTACGTGGAGGAGAGTACTCCCGAGGAGGTACGGTGTGGACTAAAAGCAACTTCTGGACAATGAGCACGTAGTAGGAGCTCCACTTAGCATAGCACGGTATATATGCCGAACGATATCTGAATAGTCCTACTATGGACTACTCCGCTTGGAGGAGATTATGGCACAGTCAAAGAATATCCCCGGAAGGCCGAGACACGGAGAACTGCCGCGTAGGAGCTTGTATAGAATGATGGAGTGAAGAACGAGTCCAAGGAAGGTCGTGCACTGGGGACGAGAAATTGCTGGAGATTCATTACATTAAGAGAAGCTGCTAGAGGCTCCCAGCCTAGGAATCCACCAGGAATCCAGGAATCCATGGGGGACTGTGAAGTACACACATTTAATAGTAAGTCTATATACACTGTATATAGTGTACATGCAGTGTACATATAATATATGTATAGGCACCACTGCACCACATCAAATGTCAGTCATATTTGATAGTAAGTCTATATATACTCCATGTACAGTGTACATATAGTGTACATATAGTTCAGCAATTCATTTATTTTGGATGAAGTTAACCAAGGTACAGTGTATGTAGACTGTTATGGCAGTTAAGCCTAGTTTAAGTATCAAGGCAAGGTTCATTGGTTCCTAAGTTCAAAGGTTAGTTCTAACAGTGGTGATACCACATGTTAGGTCTGAGTTTCAATGTAAGACACACTTCCTGTTTGTAAAAGAAAGTTGTCAAGTTGCGAAGTCTCATTCTAAGAGAAGCTTAGGTTCAGAGGAGCCTCTAGACCAAGTCTAAGAGGTTTGAGTTGGTTCAAGGGTTCTGAGGTTGAGTGATGTAGAAGCTAAGCTATATTTCCCTAGGTCAAGCTGAAGAGCAAGACCAGAATACAGGAGGCTACTTATAGTAATCTATGATGGTCTGTGTGCAATATACTAAGTATAACTACTGTTGTTGTTGGCTAGTCCAAATATAGCTATTTATGTAATAATCCTAAGAAAACAGTGTTGCATAGTGGGTTACTCATTAAGGAAATTTTTAACATAGACTCTATATACAGTAAACATACATTATGTATGCCAGAAGTGCAGTTTACATAGAGTATACATAGAGTCTATGTAGACCTGTGGGGGAGTGTAAAGTACAGCAAAAACTTGGTCTTCCACAGTTCAGGAGAGTGTCAAAGAGGCGGTCTTCCTTCCTCTAAGACTCAGAACAAAACTTCAAACTGTCAGATCTTGAATCCAAAAGGGAATTAGGGACTAGAGTTCATAGGTAACAATAGTGCTACGTCGGAAAATGTCGGAAGTATCGTCGGAAGGAATTCTGACCATAATGCTAAGGATAAGAACTGTTAGCTTCAGCTTATGTGCTGCACCCTTCCAGTTCTCGTGGGTTCTAACTTAGTGAGTGGTCCACA
>JASFDH010001021.1:0-17486 GCA_036937195.1 Nidularia pulvinata
ATGTGTGAATCATTTACTAAGTTAGAACCCACAAGAACTGGAAGGGTGCAGCACATAAGCTGAAGCCAACAGTTCTTACATTAAGCATTACAGTCAGAAATCCTTCTGATGTTACTTCCAACATTTCTCCAATGCAGCACTATCATAACCTATGACCTCTAGTCCCTATTTAGCCCTTTGGAACAAAACTTGACAAGCTACCTCTATCACCCTTGACCATCTCCATCTGTTATTAACCTCTCTCATTGTTGTACTTCATGCTCAACAAGATCTCTGGTCTCCAGAGATCCATCCTGACCAAATTTCCAGTCAGGAAGTTGAGTATTGATTGTCCTCACCTCAGAATCACCCCACTCACTGTTATCTGTAAATTGGGTGTTATGAATGAAGGAGGCGCAGCACATAAGCTGAAGCCATTGCTCATTTTGACTCTCTTACCCTGGTAGCACTTGAAAATGTTTCCTGTAGATATAACCAGAGTCCCTAGTACATCCCCCTGGCCCTACTGTGCATTCTATCTGCCTGGAACCTCTAGGTTATACCCCATAAATCAAGTTCATGACAGCCAATTAGAACAGCATTTGAGAACACTCAATCAACCCATAAATTCTGTCTAATTTTAACATATTTTGCACTGTTAAGATAAACTCTGCTCCATTGTCTTTCTTTTCAGCTACTCATTCATGATCAGCTGATTACATTGTCTTATGGTCTGAACATGTTCCTGTAAGTACTGGTATATTTTTATGGACTGTTGAGTCCTTGATGAGAACAAATTTTGGTAGTGGTGGATTGGGTATGGGATACAATACAGACAGCATGTAAGACTCTCTGAATTTTTTTAAATAAAAAATCTGGCTGCAAGGAGTTGTGCTTAAATCAATTGTGCACAATTCCTTGCAGACAAATTTCCCAAATAAAGTCTTAAAAAATTGCTATTAAGATTTTAGTTACATATTTCTAAATATAATGCTTGTCTGGCAATATACAGTTGCAGACAAGCAAACATATCAAATTTGGTATCTCAAGAACATGAATTATTTGGGCAAAAATAATGACAGATTTGAATTCAGATGGTCAAATAGAGCCTAAAAACAGTGTTTTCATAAAGTTCCCACAATATTTTAGGTGTGCCAAATTTTTTGGCATGTCAATAGGTGATCTGGGCTGGGCCAAGGTTTGGCCAGCACCAAGATCTTATCAAGATGAGTTGAGTACAGCCTCAATCAACATCATCACCCATTGAGAGACCTGACAATGCTGCTTCTGCTTTTTCACAGCCCATGCTGCTATGTGTCCAGCCAATGCAAGGTGATATGCACTCATGAAACACCATGATTGGTTGATGAACCAACAGATGACCTCTCTTTCTTTCTCTTTTCTCACAAATTATAGGGAATCCAATCTTTATCATTCTGATCTTTGTCAATCTTGCAAGAAAGTGCTGCCAATCATTTCCCAAGCTCTTGACTTGTTAAACCTTTCCACTCATGATCAGACTCAGACTTAAAATCCAGATCATCCTGCTGCTTGCTACTAGCTATGTCCTTCATGTCTTGTTGGGGCTGATCACCATCTCTTTCATTGTCAACACCCTCATTGGGGTTATCTTGGTCATCCAGATTTTCACCAGGCTCGACAATTGGTGCAAGTGGAGTTACTGATGTGGCAGGTTGGTTCCTCAGCCCAGATATGTTTCTCTTTTTCTTAGGTGGACAACCTTTGGGCAGTATTTTTTTAATGAGAGATCAGCTTGTTATAAAGTTGCAATATTTCAGGATTAGATTCTATTTATGATAAGCTATCTAAAAATGAATTTTCCGAGATTTTAGCAAATTCTTTTGAGTGTGCCAATATTTTTGGCAACTTTTTGGCCTGAACATCAAATTTGAAAATTTTGCTCATGCAAATCAATAAACTAGGTCCTTTCCTTTATATTCCAATGGTTTTCAGACGGTTTAGACATATGTGGCGGTCACCATAATTGACGGAATAAATTTGATGTGTTTGCTTGTCCGCAACTGTACACCACTACCCAGAATCGAGCTTGGCTCAAAAACCTCGGAAAAGCGTGGTAAGGGCCACTGATGCTCCCCTGACACCAACGCTGAGTTTGTCGAAAGCTGGGAACTACAGTCCTAGCTAGACGAGGGGCATCGAAGTGGGGTAATGAGGACGTGAACGCGCCATGGATCCGGCGAAAGTCGAGAGCTATCAAAGGTCTTTTCTCACGATGCTAATGCCTCTCGATATCCCATTTCGCCACTCTAACATCCAATCCGGAGCCGTTACTTCGAAGAAAGCTTACTCACATCCCGAACGGCGGGAAGGATAGCAGCACGATGTGAGGTGACGCCGTTGACCGCATGACGTGGTGGGGATGCCGAGCCACGATGCTGGTGTTTCGTCGTCGCCGATTGATGTCGCGCCTGTCTATCGAATGGTGGACGTGTAGCCAGAGATCTGTGATATACCAAGTAGACTTTCGTTAGTAGGGACGGAATTACAAGAGCATATGTACAGACCTAATAAGCTCCTTAAGGGGTCAACAGATCGACCCTACTACATTGAAGATTGCAGCCGCTGATAAACATGCAGGAACGTCAGAAATGCAGGAACGTCAGGGATGCGGCAGTACCGCGTACCGAGAGGACGGGGACAAGAGGAACAAGCATAGAGCCGATCTCTATGATGGAGATTAGCCTTCATCGTCTTCACTCCGCGCCAGTGGCCCCGCTTCTGGTGTCTCTATCGACGAACAAATGTTATGGTGCTTGAAATTGCGCTGGTGTCGTCTTTGAGGAGTCTGTATCCTCTCGCACTGCTCTGTCACTGTGCGTCTGTGGGCAGCAGTCAATTAACGAACGACACAGGTATGAATGAAATACTTACCGGTTGTTTAATCCCTTCACAAGCATCTCGTCACCTCGCGCCGATCCTACAAAATCGCATACATCGATCCTCTCCTCTCTCGAAGACGATCTCCCTGCCATGTATTTCTGCGTCGAAATCGGAGTGGAGTGGGGTCGGTGGATAAGGGGCCATTGGGTTGTTGCAAGACTGGGGAAAAGACTGCAAAATGACAAGAACATAACCTTAGTAAGAAAAGAATACTATCAGAGAATTTTAGATACGCACTTTCCCAATAAAGCTCATCAAAATCCACCTAATCCCACACCTAACACTGGTGAGCTGCTTGATGAAGGGACAAACTCGTGAGCGGCGCAAACGAAGGAGAACAAAAGAAATGACTCACCCGAGGAATAAATACATGAACACCCCCATATGCAAGGGTGCATCACATCTCTCTCTGCTCCATCGTCGAGAGTCCTCTCGATTTTGAGGAGCAGCACAGCACTATGCAGCTGCGCCCGTGGCCTTGCATACCAGACAGAGGGACGGAAGGAGAGCTCGGGTGGCAGAGTCCGGGATTGGACAGAGGAAAGGTAGCGGAGGAATCAAGACGATGAATGAAGGGCCACATGAGGAAGATTGAAATGGCGTCAAACAGAGGGAAAATATGATGACTCAAGTAGAGCAGAAGGATGAGGAGACAACGAGCGACGATGGGCAGAGTTTAACTGCTGATAGCCCATTGCACCGCTACGCACGGGTCGGAGATTGCTGAGCGCGCGGAGAATCGCAAGAGGGGAGACGGGCCAGTAATGTGCCAGTCATTGGCCGAGTTAAAAAGTCAAGTCAAGTTGATAGCTCAGTCACATTTCTGATAAGAAGTTGTCATTCTTCTGTAATTACATGACTATATGATTGATAGCTGAGAAAAACTGTAGTAATAAAAATCGGACTACAATAATGCCATTTAATCATACACATCCACAATGGCATATAATTCACCGTGTGCTTCAATTCATCGTCAAAACAAGCTCATGGATTGTGCGTTACACTAACAAGCCAATCCAGAAGTGTAAATAAGTAGCAAAGGAAGAATGAAATCGATGCGACTTTGTTTGAACCCACGAGCTACCCCTCTTCTAAAACAATCTATTGAAGAATATTTCATAATTCGAGTAGATGAGTATATGCCTTGTTATGAGTAGCCCATCTAGTTGAGATAGTTGGAACAATTGTAGTGCTATTCCCAATGCCGAGTTGTGTTTCGCGGATTTTAGCAAGCAATAATTTTTTTTCCTTTGAAGCCATATAATTAACTCGGTGGCTTATTTAGCTTAATTTCATTCACTAGATCAAATTAGTGGGCATGTAAATCGACTGAAGGAGTATCGATGAGGGCTTGTGTATAATATAACAGAACACATTGATATGTTTTCTAGCTATTTGCAGATCTATTTATAAGTTAAGTCTTGTTAAGTACCGCAAAGATTTCGATCTAATATCATAGCTGCAGTAATTATGAGGCCAGAAGAGAATTTAGAAGTATGATCAACGTAAATTTAGGGTGAATTTTCGAATTGTGGACGTAATAGCAGAATATACCTCGATGGAGAACGTGAACTTGCGGGAGTGCTAACTCCAGGTATTGGCCCGACAACTGAGGAGTTCTCACGGTTATTCTCACGATCGTGAGTTGAAGTTGAGTCATTTTCTAAGGCCTTACTATATGTGACTGAGTCAAATTAAATGACTCTGACCTTGCGCCTTCAGTTGATGACTATCTAACACTGACTAAAATACCCGCTATGATCAGTCCTCGTGTTCTCCACATATTCGTCCCTGTAAAACGCGGGTTACTTCTAGTCGTTCCACTGATAGGAATTTGATTTTCCGGGAGAAAGTCTAGATCGGAGCTTTCCTTTGCTAGTATAAAAGCGTCTATGGTTCACATATAAGAACCACGATATCCAAATCCCAAATCGATACTACCCAATCCTCTTACACCCAGTTACATCGACCTCTCACCCAACCGTTGAACAAATACCATATCACTACAATGGTTCTCCACCATGTCGCATTCACCGTCCCATCCCTTTCGGAAGCCAAGAAATTCTATCTGGCTGCACTCGCTCCGTTGGGATACAAAGAATATTACGAAGTCGAAGGGGTCGTTGTTGGTCTCGGTGCCCCAGGTGCCCCCGATCTTTGGCTGAGCCCTGTGAAAGGCCCGGACGGTTCACCTACCAAGGGGTTGCACGTAGCATTCGCAGCTGAGAGCAGGGAGGTAGTGGGCCAGTTCTATGAGGCGGCCTTGTACGTGTACAATCGTTCTTTTAAATGGTTGGCATTAAATCATGTCATTTAATTTATAGGAAAGCGGGAGCGAAGGATAATGGAGCTCCTGGAGAGAGGAACTATAGTCCCGGTTACTACGCTGCCTTCGTCCATGATCCGCAGGGGAACAATATTGAGGTGGTGCATACTCCGGCATACGGAGGTTCTGCGTAGCCTGAACAAGTGGGGGTTTCTCAATAGAATTGTCCCAGTATGATCCCAACAGTATCATTAATAAGTGGTTCCCGGCTTGAAACAAACGTCCCTTGTAAGATATTTCTAACATCTGTCGTTGTAGAATTCAATATCCGTTACTAAAACTACCCCCTGGGCTCAGTCCTCATGTTCTATAAATATTTGTCCCTGTAAGAGCCAGGATGACTTCTGGTCCACCTGACATGCCCACATAACCGTACTAATTAGGATTGAAAAAGGGGAGGGGCTTTGTAGTAAGTGCTATTTTTATCACACTATCGGATTAGGAAATTCCTACTTGTTAAAGAGGTGCATAGTTAGGGAATGCTTTAGTGATTGTTATGTTAAGTGCAAGGAGCACGTAAACCAAATGATTGGTGAAATTTTTTTTTTGAACTGTATAAAAGACGAGTAATAACTTTTGAAAGGTGTTTTTATACACTTGAAGACCCAGATACGAGAGTATGGTCGCGGAGGATGAGCATTTGGTGGGGCATTGTTAATTATGATCTTTCGCTGAAATGCGCAGGTTGTCCGAAGCAAATTGACCCTTTTGAATATGAAATTATTCACAAACACACATGTACAACTTATTTCATATTAAGATGGAAGTAATAGAAGCTGGAAGAGGCATTCGGGCTCGGTGCTCTATCAGGGTGGACAGAATTGAGGCATAAACTGAAATAGGAGTCAGCATCTCTTTTTTGTTGGTTCTAATCTGTTCTCATTTATGAACACCTATTTTTTTCAAGCATACGGAACTCCCGTACATTCAAGTTGTATAGAAAATGAAAGCGCTACGCTAGTTCGATCATGTCACCTACTGGTTGAGATAGTAAGCATTTAATTGAAGATAGACATCCTGGCAGTCTGCCTTCACATAATTCGGATGATTTACAATAGGGGAATATATAGCTTCGAGGCGGCCTCCAGCTGTCACGTTGGTACAGAGGCCCCATAGATCAGTGCGACCGCCAACTGATAATACGGGGTTTCCTATGAACGGTCCAGTTGGAGAAACAGGGTTGGGCTGAATAAGAGATAATATTCACTGGACAGTTCATGATCACGAGGGAAAGAATAGGCGTACCTTAGCACAGTAACCTGCATAAGCAGTAACACTTGAAAATCCGATAAAGAACTGAGGCTGCCCTATAGTAGGAGCGATGGGTGTCGGGTTTCCGAATAAACCATATGGTGTTAAAATGCTGTGATATAGCTGAAAATTGTACAGAGGTGCTTCATTGCTGGAGTATCCGCAAGTTTTACAGTTCTGAGCATCATATGTCATAAGAAAGGAAGAGAACAAAATAAATAAGTATACATACCGTCAAAATTGTATACTGAATAAGGTTTTGGGTATTAGGATTCAGAGTGGTAGCATACAGCTGAACAGGTGTCCCGGAGCCTTGCTTAGGGATAGCTTGAATGCCGGTATTTCCAAAGGCGAAAGAATCTCGCCCGGTGATGCAACTATCTGGGCTAATCGGAGTTGCCGAACTATCTTGGTATAGAGCCATACGACTTCCGGCACCACAGAGCTCGGTGTTGTCAGCAGGGCAGACGAAGTTGCATTGACTGTCATCAACGAGTTGGCCGTATGGAAGATAGTTGTCGCACCCTAAAACGAAGGCGTTGAGTGGAAAAATCAAGTATAAAACGAAGATTACGGACAGCATTCACTCCCATATTCCAGCCCTGCAAGACCATATCCATTTGCTTTGCACGTCGCGGTACATTTCTCGGCACTGGAACCCCCAGGAATATCGATCCTATACGTGAGGATACGAGGTCCAAAATCACTTATAAGATAGATTAGGGTATCGAAGCGAATCTCACACGATGAGGAACCTACATATGACATCCTTTGTACAGCCAAGTGCCGACTGTTTGTTTTATAGTGGGAGTGACAATAGTTATATCGCTTTCATAGATGTTGAGACGATTTCCTGCTCCGCAGAATGACGAGGCATCGCCTGTGCAGGGCTTATTGCATTGGCTCGAACTAGTTGAAGTTCCTGGAGCTTTGATGACGTTGTCACAGTCTCAAGATATTAATTTATTAGAAACATCAGTCACCAAAGTAAATGGTCAGACTCACAACATTCCTGGAGAAGAAAATCCATCAATGAAACATCGCGGAGGAAATTAACTGACCTGAGCGTATTCAACTCCAGCATATTTGAATCCAGCAGCGGCACAAAAGTTGGTGCACGAAGTCGGCGTCATAGAAGTCGTACTGGTATAGGATTTGCCGCTCAACGTCCGGGAAGAGGTAGAGTCTCTAGTTAAACGAATTAGTTTGTCAGTTCTTCAAGTTGTAACGCGTAAAACTTACGTATAACATCCCAGCGCAGTCCACACAGGAGATCCGGATTGAGCGACAGCCTAAAAATAATCAATGATACTGTTACGATGCAGAGGGAGATAATCACCCCTAATACGGAAAAGACGATTAAAACCAGAGATAAATAAATTGTCTGTAGCATGATTCCTTCAAGAGTCAAAAATAGACCGAGTAATGTACGATGGTTCGCGCCGTGCTTTATACTGCGCCAGTTCAGGCACCCTTGTTTGCTTTTCAGGAAGATGAAATTTGGCTACTTCGAGTCTTCAGCAGCCGCCGACCTGAAGATATTCTATTGGCAGGTCATAGAGATGAAGAATGCTTCTTGACGTCTGGGCAGGGAATACAATCGCCTTGAGAGGTGATCACTCACATGTCGGAGAACCATCCCCGAGCGGCGGGGGGACAATGGCAGTGACAAGGCGAGCGTCGATGACAAGTGCGAGGTGTATTTACTCTTGATGAAATGATTAAACTGTCGAACTTTACTTCCTTTGAAATATCATGTCAAGCGGCGACTCTGCGGTTATTGGCGAGTATAAGCGATCTGCCCGGACCTGAGCGGCTACTGCTTTCGATTTTATGGAAGTTAAGCGGATTAAGTTTCTTCATTAAAGTAAAGAAAGGCAAATAAATCGCTCACATACATAGGGGGGAGCCTGTTGCAGCTTTGATGGTTATCCATTAGTGCATTCCAATTCCCCTTAGGTGGAGAAGGCTCAGAAGAGCATTAAATCAAGACTTTGCCGGATGATGTGAAAACGGCATCAACAGGGCGGCAAATTCAAAGGTACATACGGGCTCTCGGCATCCATCGAGTTCCTTGCCCTCGATGCCAAGCCACTACAGCGCTTTGAAAGTTCGGATCTTGTGCCCAGAGTCCAAGTGGTTACATAAATTTCTGTCAAAGCCAAACGTCAGCCTATTTACGCTTTGGTAAAGATTGAGTACATAACACGCTCGTACAAAAGTGTCAGGCAACTTGAAGCACATGGGCAACGAGATAAAATTTAGAATAGGAAGGTAAACTAGAAAGGATCGGACGCAGGAAAGTGTACTGGAGAGATGGAAGATGAGGGTGTACAGCGGAGAGAAGGTTGGGCGGTGGAATATGGGCGAAAATACAGGGAGGGTGGGTAGGGGAGGAAGAAAATGGAGAGAGTTAAGTGAGAAGGAAGGACGATCATGAGATACGGAAAGGTTAAAATGAAAACAAAAAGGCAGAAGAAACGAACAGGAGGAGGGCAAGGAGCTGAAAGAGAACAGTGCTCAAACATAGCACGCAAAGACGAAGTGGGTAATGAAGGAGTAAAAGGCCACAGAAGAAGAGCTCACAAAAGTGAAACAAGTACGCCCTTGCCTCCACCAACACGCACGTGTCTAGCAGCGATGCAGGATGAGATAGAGCTGCCCAGTGGCCCTCTTGACAAGAAAGCATTAGCGGTATAGAAGAGACGGGGAGGGGCGATATAGTTAGTGGGGATGCAGAAAAAGCTGAAGGCGAGGAATGGATGTAAGTTGCAGGTTAGGGGCGAGTGTGAGGCGAGACGAGGCACCGAGGGGGGGGGGGGGGATTGAAGGGAGGGCAGGATGACAGGGCAAGGCCTGGAGGGAAGATCAAAGCACCAGGAGTCACCGTACGCTCTAATCAACTCAACTCATGCCCATGCCGATCCGCATCCCCCAGCCCCACAATCAATGCACCGAGAACTTGAAGATAGCCTGTTGGGAAGCATTGTTTCAATGGAACTGCTGAGCATCCACGAACAACAGGATACAATCGCATCTCTGGCGCTCCCAGAGCCAAAGGGACTGTCGTTCAGTTGCGGTCTGAGCAGTGAAAATAAGACCAGGCTATGAGATACACAGTGTGGCTATTGCGATTGTCCAAACTTGGTCCAAGCGCCCAATCTCGCCGCTGTCGATGACGCGTCGTCATTCGATGATTAAATGGTTTCTCACATTCCCTCAGAAATCGGCTAGGCGGCTTTGACATCCAGACACATTCGACTTGGTGTTCCGTTTCACTAATTTACAACTTTCCGTCCTTTTGCTTGCACCTTATAACTCCAGAGTCCGACAGCGTATTCTGACTCGCAGGCGCTGAGGGATGGTAGCAAAGGAGGCATTCATCCAAGTAGGAAAATTACAAAGGGGTAAAGAGGACATAAGAACGAGGGATATGTAGAGGTTGAATGAGGATGGCGGAAAGATTGGTATTCAACGTTGTTAAAGGGAGTAGAAGCTGGTGATAATTGGGTGACAGTGAGGAAGTGGTCGGGACTTGCCGGCCTCTCAGGTCGCTAAGCATAGCTCGTTCCCCTGAGCCCTGAGCCTATGCACTGACTCACTGGCGAATGCTGAGCGCTGGAGCTCTTTAGATCGTCACTACAACCACATTCTACATTGCCTCCGTCAATCTTTCTGGCAGTTTCTCCTTCCCCTCGTAAATCTATGTCCCATTTCGCAAAGGCCACAAATTTCGTTATTAACGGTGGTACATTCATTGCATCACAAGGATCTTCAGGTACGTCCTCGAATACGTTAATTCATTCGGAATTTAGAGATTTAACCAGCTTCCATCCTTTTCCTGAAGCTTTACAGTTCTTGCATCAAGCTGTTGCCACTGGTGCAACCCATGATTCAGAGGAACGATATCCTCCACCACGATGCCACCCAGAAACGCGGACGGCGATCATAGACGACATTCTGGAATGGATCTCGGACAAGGATGATAGGGGGTCTAACATTCTATGGCTTCACGGACCGGCAGGAGTAGGCAAATCAGCCATCGCACAGACTGTCGCTGAGCAGTGCGAGCCCCTTGCGCAGCTTGCTGCGAGCTTCTTCTTTTCACGCACAGTCCCGAGTCGGGACAATGCGAAGTCTCTATTTCCAACCATTGCATCTCAGTTAGCGTCGTCAATACCATCTTTGGCGCCGCATATCGAGAACGCGATCTCACGTAACCCGACCATTCTGACGAAATCTGTAGACGTGCAGTTACGCAAGCTAATTCTCGAACCACTCCAATCCCTAGATGTCAATTTACTGTCGACTCCGATGGTGATAATCATTGACGGCCTGGATGAGTGCGCTGGAGAAGATTTACAAGAGGAGATTATCGAGCTGGTCGCAGATGCCACATCCAAACATCACCTTCCTTTACGCTTTCTTATTTCTAGCCGCCCTGAGCACTGGATCACGGCCAAGTTTGAAACGCCAACTATCTACGCTACCACTCGGTACCTTTTCCTCGGGCATACCAAAACGGTAGACGACGACATCCACACTTATCTAAGAGCAGGATTTACCAAGATCTGCGAAAGTGCAAAGCACCGCTCTACGATGCGGTACATCGCGAAGCCTTGGCCTGCCGACGAGGACATCGAGAAGTTGGTGGACAAGGCTTCAGGGCAGTTTGTCTACGCGTCGACTGTTGTAAAATATGTTGACGATCCGTACGCTCGGCCAGCCGATCAATTCCACCAGCTGATGCACGTTGTTGAGTTCCACACGAACGTGTTTGCACCTCTAGATAGCCTTTATCACCATATCCTCACCTTCCACCCCAACAAAATTCTTACACGCAAGGTCCTTGGGTCGCTATTCATCCTTCGTGACAGTATAAACTGGCATAATTCGGAAGCCCTCTTCCGGGTTATTGATCAGATCCTTGGTCTTGGTCTTGGTACAGCGGAGCTTGTCATGCGGGGTGCTCATTCGCTTATTTATTTTCCCGGACAAAGTTCTAAATCGGACACGGCTCAGCTGAATCATCTACCGATGCATTTCTTCCACAAATCATTCTCGGACTTCCTTGTCAACCCGGTCCGTTCTAGGGAATTTCACATCAACACTCAGGAGCACCGCGCCGCCATTCTCTCTTCTACTCTAGAGATAATGGCCAATCCGCCTCAGAGTACACTTATTCAAGATTATAGTATGTATATGTTTTCTTCTTTTACTAAGGTATTTCTTATTGGACTTCAAAAAAGTTTCATGGGCTTGGGCAATCGAGTGTTGGATCACTATCGCAAAAGCATATCTTAGCGAAGACTATGAAAATGGGGACCCAATCGAGTGGCAGCTCAAAAAGTTTGATTTCTCGAACAAATGGCTTGATGTTTATCTTTTAGTTCCCGGTGCAATTCCCGTCGCTTTTAAGCAATGTCAGGAGGTCACGCTTGGCTTCGTATTGGATGGAGCCAGACCTACATGGTGCTGCTGGTCATTCAAAGTAATGCTAGACTTTGATTTTCTGTTTCCAACGGATCTAGGAGAAGTGAGAACATTTGGTTCAAATAATTGGCATGACCCTTCACTTATATCCACTGCCCATAGTCGGTATTCCCTCAAAATATCGGAAAAAAATGGATCTCCGCATTTGATGCAAAATTCATTCGATATTTGGAGAGTTCTAGAGATTCTCACAGACTTCGATTGCTACTCGGTCTTGCTGAGAACCTTTGGACTGAATTTAATTTTGTTGCAGATATAGCAGGCACAGATAAACAAGCATATTATCTACTGGAACCTTTCAAACAATTCATTGGGCTCCATGAAAACAGCTATCGTGTCCCTCGTGTATAGTCAACCTTCTTCATGGATTCTGCCCGGTCAGGAATATATTTCATCGATGCAGAAGATCGCTCTGAAATTGTTCTCCGCATCCTAAGAGCTGCCCAGAATGTACGGAATAGTAGCTGGCAGTCTAGCTATCACCACTTATGGACGGGAAATTTAAAATTTTCATCTGCATCTGCGAAGGTGCTTGAGTACATAACCGAGAAAACCGATATATTTATTTCACCTGATTCAAAGATTGAACGAGGTCAGGTAGAGGAAGTGGTGTCTTGGCTCCAGGTATGTGGGGCTGTTGTATTATGCTTCGCCAAACATTAACATCATGTAGAAATTTCCAGATACTTCACACGAACTTCTTTCTAGATGGCGCGACTGTCTTCCGCTTATGGGATCGAGTGCTTATAGTTCATGGATTGCTTCTTCAAAAATCGGGGAAAATTCCTGTAGTGAAGGCCTTGATGAAGAAAGTTGTTTTTCCAGTTCGGAGGAAAGTTTTTCAGATGAGCAATATTTTTCAGCAGAAGAGGAATATTTTTCCGTAGAAGAGGACTGAAGCTACATTTGTTATTATTTTTTTGCCCGCAGTCTGTCCACTCTCAATGAAAATATGTACTGTACGAAACAAGTGGCCAATACTAGCTAATAGACTTTCGCCTCCGCATCCATTCTTGACAGTGGGAGCGCTACGTTAGCATCACACAACGCCAGATCGACTTTTCACCCTCATCATCACCACCGAACTATGTATCGCTGCTGTGATCTACGGCGTGCTTTCATGGGGTGGAGGATCATGTGAGTGTGCTCATTTATCTCTGAGACGCCTGGGCGTTATTACCAACTACCCATGAATGCACTCGCCGTTGACATACCTGAGAGAAGGAGTGGTGCCAACTATTTCTGTCATGACTTGTGGTAAATATATAGGCCCACAAGCCTCGCATATCGGGCATCCGCGGCTGTACTAGCAATGGAAGCGACACGTATGCGTAGTGACCACGATAGATAGGGGGCAGGTGCTGGGGTGACCGGTTGACCAGACGACGGCGTATGTTCGCACTCTGGCAGGTGCATATGCATGCACTTGTACTATGACGCACGCTAACTATTTGTTTTACTTGTTACTTCCCCAGCAGCCACCGACACGCTAGCAAATCGACCGCCAGACCGAAGCGCTCGCGGCAAGATGCCGCTTTCTGTACCGCCACCTCGTTCAATCCCACTCCCCCGGCTAAGGCCTTCGGGACACGAGACGAGGCAGCGGCTAATGCTCCGAATTTGTAGGGCGCCGGGAGCTCCGTATAGCTTTAGTGCATGGGCTAATTCTGCGCAATTTCCTTTCTGACGACGTTGTGGTCAGGTTTCGCCTTGTATCGAGCACGAGAAGCAATAGTGCGGTCCCCCGTATCTACGGCACCATCCACCAATCAGCGGCGATGGTGGCAGTGGGTGAGAGCGACAGGCGTAGGGTGGTGTATTTTTTATGAATCTTCTCTACCCAGCACCAGGCAGCCCGATAGCGGATTCACAACGCATCTGCGCAAACCAAGGAATTTTAGGATTGCTGCTATAGATGATTTTTCAACCCAGGCTCCGGCTTTCGAGACTGCCGAGTTGAACAACAAACTGACTTCTGCCACTACAGACCTTGTCCCTCTCTTCCTCTTTTCTTCTAGCGCTCTGCTCCACTTGTATTCCATGACATTAATACATATAAAATTATTGTTATATTCTGGCTCGGCGCTGCTCTTCGTTCATGAATCGGCACACTGGTAGCTTTTGTCTTTACATCCTCCGGCATTTGACTTCACCAACTCAGAAGTCCGAAAGCATACGGCATAACGCAACTACAGCTAATTTGACATATCCACTACGCATCTCCCTGCATAAGATGCTTGTTCTATCAGGTCTCGAGCCATAATATGGTATAGGCGTGTTTTTTCGGCCTCTCCGTTAGTAATTCTCTGTTAAGTGTATTTTATCCATTATGCTTCTCTTTAGCAAAATACAATGTAGGGTATCTCTAGTTCTTGATTTTCCCATTTTATATCAGTAAAATCTGTAATATACCCCTGGTGACATGGATCCACGCAAACAACCCCGTGGCGTAACAGCAAAACACATCTGTACTGAATTTGAAGCCAGGTGAATTGTCGTGGAAGACGTTTCAGGTTTGTCCTAAGCTCGAGCTATTCCAAAGGCTACTAACAATTAAAAAAAAAAATCTATCTAAATAATCTAAATGCAAAAGTGGAGATTCCTATGTTCTCTCAGCCCTGATTTTATTAAAACTTGCTTTCATCGGGTTGCAACGAACTAAAAGTCCCACTCTTGTCTCATGTTTTGCTCTCTTAACTTTAAGGCTATCCCAACGTATATTCTTCTTCTGTGTCAAAACATAAATGGTGTGTCATCCTTGCTATAAAGATGACCGTTCGATCCACCATCGAATATACCAGTGCTTCCATTCGTTGAGAAGTTATAGATGAAGACCACATTTGAACTATTTATAAAAGGTAAAGGAAATCAAATATTTCATTGCTGTTGAAGCAACGAAAGCTAATAAAGTGGTATGAATTATCGATGGCGTCGATGTCCCCGCTCATAGGGACTACATGCTTAGCAGCCGGCTCCTCCAATTTCACGCCCGTATGTAAAACAAGGTCCAGAGTCGAACTCAGCTTTCGCGCGGGCAATACATCACTTCAACATCGATATGACAGGCGCTTATACTCTCCGATATACTGACAAAGAGCTGTAGGTTTAGTGATGGACAAGTACTTGCACCGACGACATAGCTGCGAGCGTGGTAGTGAGTCTCCCGACCAGGATGCTCTCGTGTTGAGGGAAACGGGCATGACCCGATAATATGATTATTTTTTTATTTCACTTATCCCAGCACGTACCACTTGGTGCGCGCCTTACTTTACTCACGCTTATGTGGGCGGCATCTTCCGTGCCTGTGTTATTTTCACCTCGCTCGAGCCTGCGCTCCTCAGCCGTTTACACACTGCGTGTTCGACTGAGGTTCGTAGCTCTCACCTTTATTCTATATGCTCATATACTTACGTCTTCCTGTAGTACTCACTGCGTCTCGTAACTACAGGTATATTTACAAGCCGTTTACACACTGCGTGTTCGACTGAGTACTCACTGCGTCTCGTAACTACATCTCGAAGTCTTCACTCACCCCCAGGGACCTGGGGCAAGCGCTTCGGGAATAAGTATCTAATCACAAAGTCGCCCACTTGTGCGAATAATCCCTACATACGACTCGGAGAGCACATTATTGAGAGCACATGTTCTTCCCACGAGCAAAGCTTGGTTCGTAATCGACAACTGAGAAGGGCGAAGAAACATTTAAGTTGAAAGTTGCCTATAAATACACACATGTTATCATATATACATGTTATGTCTGCAGTGCTAGATCTACTCTATCCCAAGAGAAAGCAAAAAATGACGGTACAGTGCTGAGCTTGATACATCAGTAAAAGCGGAAGAAAGATATCGTTAGTCGTCACCAGTGGCGGTGATGATGGAGGGAGGGGAGCAGGAGGGCGACAATGCATACAAATCTAGCGTGAGAGGGTAAACGTCCGCGAATCTAAACTTGGCCATCTAATCTATCCTCATCGTCTATACTGCATCACTCAGCCGACTCGCGTCCAACTAAGGGATGGGAGCACCAAACGCACACCGAGCAATCCGTGTCTATCTTGGATAACACGCCATGCAGCATGCACGGGTGATGGGGCGCTAAGTCGCGCATGTGCAAGCGTACGGGAAACCGGCGTGGTCCTCGTTTCCTACTGTCTGCGTGTTCCTGGGCGAATCCGTGTCTGGATCGGATCGCGGAACCCGGACCAATCCCCGCCTTCTCCACCACCCCGCCATGAACTATTCTAGCTCTAAGTCTCCAGAGCCCTGGCCCCGTGGTCGTCATCGTTGTTATCATCTTGAACAGTATCCACCAAACTGCCACCAGCCGTTTCATCACTGTCGCCGCCCGCAACAGCGACACGCGCCCTCCTTACAGTGGCGCACCCTCGTCACAGCGGCACGGCTTCATCTTCGTCTTCATAGTGGTCCCCTGCTCACAATCCATCCCGCGGAACGTGAACAATCTACGGCCCACTCCCCGCGTCACGCCGCTGCCCCCTGGAGCTCGCCCCCCCCCCTCGTCTCGTCCGCTCCTCGGGATCACCAAATTCCCACCAACCGGTCCATCCCTTCCCTCGACACCACCCCCCTCCATTTCGCCTCCAACTTCCACGGCGCACCCTCCTCCCACTCGTCGACTTCGAGATCGTGCAGGTGCATCGTGAGCGCGTGGGGAGGTGGGTAGACGTCCAGCGCGGAGAGGGAGCCGCGCAGAGATAGAGATGAAGTGTTTTTGGAGACGTCGGAGGAGGATGGTGGTGAGGAGGAGGATGGGGGGGACGAATTGGAGGGGGAGTTGGAGGAGGTGGACGTGTTAGAGGTGGCTGAGGATGACGATGAGGATCCTGACGCATTCAGAGAAGCTAGCAGTGCTGAAGAAGCCCCCGCATGCGGCGAGGACGAGCTCACCACGTCCACATGCGTATCGTTCTCCGTACCAGCGGCACGGGTGGGGTCAGCGAGGTACTGGATGCCAGGGAGGAGGGATGCCATGGGTAGGGCGTGGGTGATGGGGGAGACGGGGGAGGGGGAACTGAATGGGCTCGAGGTAGAGCTGGCTGGGGAGGACGAGGTGCTTGGGTGTAGATGCGACGGGGACGTCAAATACGCGAGCGCGAGGGAGAACGCGTCCGTGGGGCGTGTGGGGGGCGCGAGGATGAGGACCTTGGGTAGCAGGGTGGATGGCGAAGGTGAAGGGCCATTCTCCAGCGGGGAGGAACGGTCATTCGACAGCGATGAAGGCGATGATACTGATGAGGACAAGGATGGGAAGCGCCGCCGGTGAATGAACCCACAACCCCTCCTGATCTGCCCATCTGAGAGGATGCACACCCCGTCGTCGGCATGCATTTTGTCGCGCGGGACTGGCAGGATCAATACATTGTCTTCTTGCTTCTCCCCCTCCCGCTTCCCTTCCGCTTCTTGCGTATCCTCCTTTGACCCCTCCTCCCCCCCAGTCCTGCGCACCACGATCCTCACAACCCCCCCAAAGCCCCCAAACCACTCTTGCTCA
>JASFDH010001022.1:0-17477 GCA_036937195.1 Nidularia pulvinata
TATTTTCAGAATTCCTCTTTGAAGTCTCAAAAATGACATTCCAGTGTTTCTCCGAGCAATACCTTCCTTATTTGATCACATATGTCACAAAATTGTCACTGCATGTGATCTTGTTTGATTATGGATGACATCTACCTTATTTACCTGCAATTGGGCTGCTGGGGAGGTGCATGGGCTGTGTTTGAATCATGTATCAATATTACACAGTCTTTTTTTAATGCTGTCTGGGATAGACATCAGAAGATTACAAAGGTGTATTGCATAGTTAACCGGACCTGACAGTAGAGCTGTAATGCACTACTTGAATCTTGATTTGAGACATATGCAGGAAGGTATGCTGAGGCAAATTTGATTTGTAGCCAGGTTAATAATTTTTATTCGGTTGTGCACATTTTCTGCATGCAAAAGAATTAAATCTGAAGCTATAGTTGCAGATGATATAATAGCAAGTTTGCGATGCACCCACGTGGCTGGATAACGTTGCAATTCCTAGATGGCTGTTGCAGCAGCCATTTTCTGCTGCTTGCAAGGCCTCAAAATTGCATAGAGTTCAAAAGAAAATTAGAAGAAAAAAAAACGATGTAGGGGCTTTTGTAACGAGCGATAGTGTCCTCTAAATTTCTGGTTTTCGAGCCCAACGTACTGACATAGCTTTGGTTGGAAGTGCGGCTAGTTGGTGCCTGTGGAGTTAATAGCTATTGCAACAGCCCATGTGGGAATCGTGTCGTCATACAGTCACGTGAGCCCATCTCGATCGCTAATGATTCCTCCCACGGTTTAAAGAACTAGTTGGGGATGAGCTGGATCAATGGTAGAACTGGAACATGCTTGACAAAAATAAACGTCATTCGTTCAGCCAGCCTCCATTATCATGCATGGACAGGCCGACCCGCATCGTGTCCTATCATTTTCTCTCTGAGCCTCTCGCCCATGGATCTATTTGGTTCTGAAAGTTCACCTGCATCTGAATTCTTCGCAGCTTTCATACGGATATGGCATGTTGTCGAACTCCTGACTTTCACCTGAGGTGTGTTACTCGTCTTGCTCGTGGTCTTGTACGCTGAGTGGAGTTCTTCTTTCAGTCTATTGTAGTTTCCTAGGCACTTCGACTTCGTATTATTATGTCGAATGAACCCATGCGAAGAACGACTCCCGGAGCAACGGATTGTGACTTGTTGGTGTGTACCTTACTTTTCTCCTCTCTCGTACTTCTGGCCGCTCAGTACTGACCCCACGTCTCATTCGCAGTCTTCAGTAGATTTGTAACCTTAGTGAAGATCGAAGACTGCTTATGCCTTCCCTGCGATACATTCACCCAGCACGACCTCTGTCCCCACTCACTTGCCCACCCCATCCTTCGTTTATATCCCCACAGTCCTTTCTGACTAGTTCGATATGGCATTACGATCACACAACGCCCAGTCTTGACAACGGCGCACCCTCCTTGTTCTAATCTCCTGCCCATCTTTGCATCCCTCGCCCACCCACCCCGCGTCAATTCACGTCTAACGTCCCATTTCCGTGCAGTTGTTGCTGTACCCATAGAAGGAGCATCCGCACGTGAAGGATTCGCTGTCGCATTGGAGGAGCCAACATAATGTGCGAAGGATCCATCGCTGCCACTGTTGAAAGTTGACGCATGAAGACAGGAGGGCGAGGGACAGCCCTTTTCCTCTTGCTCGAAGAAGGACTATCGAACATCCGAAGAAGAACGTACTTCAGGACGTAGCAGAGGGACACACCAACAGTTCTGGGTCACCGCATTCTCCACGCCTCACCTTGTCCGCGGAGCTGTGACTTGCAAATAGCCCGGCTGCAGCCGCTCGCACACGAACATTGCAGCCTACCCATGGTGCCTATCGCATCCCGCTTCGCCACCACATGATGCCCTTGCTATCCAACTCGCTGTAACCACACGATGCATGCAGCGCTTTTTCTTGAATGTACTGTACCCCTGAACTTAGTCCCCCGCCATGGTGTGCATGTGCATCACTGTGAGTAGGGATGCTTGGGTCTGCTAGAACTTTGCATGAAGGAGAAGGAGGGGCAAGTTATTTGGCGGGCAGGAAGATGACAGTTAGAGGGACGATGAGCAGGAGGAAGACGACAAGGAGCAGCAGGACGGATACGAGCGGCTGGGCAACGATGGGTAGAGGGACGAAAGGCAGGATGATGAGAACCAGGAAGAGGACCAGAAGGACAAGGTGAAGGAGGCGCATTCTGCCTGGCCAGCCTCATCCGCTCTCATACTACAACTCCATCCACCTCATTCCACATCCGCTATCCGTCCGTACCCAGCAATAGATGCTCCGAGTTTCAATCGCCAGCCACCTTGTTTCGTGTCACCCACATAACTTCGCTCTCTTCAACCGTCGCACCGAACACGTACCATTAACAGTATCCACCGAGTGTGCATCCAGCTCTTTCCGCACCCATGCTATCAAGTCCGCTGCTTGTTGGTGCAGTAGGTGCGGCTTAGCGTTGGTGGTCCGTTGTGATAGCGAAAGTCGACGTCGGGATGAGCGTGATGCAATGCACTTTCTGGTATGAAACTGCGGGCACGCCACGTCAGTGATAGAGGAAGTGGAGCAGGACAGCAACAGGGAAGATTAGAAGAAGCAGCAGGGTCGTAGGCTGATGAACCTTGCAGTAGGTGCTACCGGGCTCCGGTCGTATCACCTTCTCCCTCTATGTACAAGGCTATATCTAGTCTCTCCAAGATCCAAGCAAGTATTTGAAACAGATTCGACTCAAAACTGATATATCGCACATATGACTTACACTGGTTAAGTACGGTACAAAGCTCGTCAAATGTTCTACATGAATGCTAGGATAGGTTTTATCGACATTCACTGGCTACTGCATATGCCATCGCATGATATTGGCAAGGTAATATGGCCCTGAGGGGCAATGTTCGCGCTGTTGTAAAGTATAGGTGCTTAGGCGTAGAGATAAATAGAGGACTTTTACAAGGCCTCGAATGTCACGTGCATATAGATTTAACTTGACCTGGAAACTAACGAGTCCCTCAAAATCAAAAGCAGCGTAGCGACCCAAACTAGTGCAGCCTGGTTGGCCACCAGCGTCCCAGAACTCAAGCTCAAGCTTCAAGGCTAAGCAATGTTAGGGTTCGGTGATATCGTCTATCTTATCTTATCTTGTCGGTTGATCACGGCCACCTGTGTTGCCAACGCCGGCAGCTGCGCAGCCGCAGCTTCAGAGTCTCCTTTATTGACCACTATAAACAGATTTCAGCCGCTTCAGAGGGCATCGTTATCGGGTATTTTCCTTTTTTCTTTTGTTCCCCTCAATGCCGATTGACGATTCAGCGATGCATGGTTGCAGTGGAAGCCTGGAGTCTTCCAGATTCTAAGCTGATGTTCAAGAAATGAGCGATACTTTCACTATAATGTTGAAATACCCATCGATATTCAGCTGTTATTCTGCGCGTGTCGAACTGAAAGCATGCGGTCATAGATACCGATCTCAGAGTCATATGATACGTTGACAGTAATGCGCTCAAAAGTTTCTTCCTTCCTACATCTACCGATTCCGCTCTTCTGAACGCACTCCTGCAAAATGGCGATGTTCGAAGGCGCGCGAAATTTCGATATTCATGGAGGATCTTTCTATGCGTGGAACGAGCATTACCACGAAGTACCAGCAGTACACGGTGCCAGAGATGGTGAGTGAGGACCGAATTCATACTTCCTCATCCAGCACTGAGTGGTACAGGCTTCGAGCGTCTACAACAAGCTTGTGCATTCAGTGCATCTCATAATGCTGCGGAAAGATTCCCTCCTCCGAGATGCCATCCTGAAACACGAAAGGCAGTTGTCAAGATTATTCACGATTGGATCAAACATCCAATTAACTCTGCGCAGATCCTATGGTTATACGGACCAGCTGGTGCGGGAAAGTCGGCTATCGCACAAACGATTGCAGAAGAATGCAAAGACCAAGGCACACTTGCCTCCAGCTTCTTCTTTTCCCGCATGTCTCAGGATCGAAATAGCGAAAGGCCGCTAGTCGCAACTCTGGCCTATCAGCTTACCATCTCAATTCCCGTGTTGAAGCCATTTATTCTCAAAGTGATGGATCGAGACCCTCTCATTCTGAACAAATCTCTAGAAGTGCAAGTGGAAGAACTACTGGTTAAACCAATAAACGAAGTAAAGAGAGTGTACAGATTGAAGATATGGTTCACTAAGCAGCTCGAGTTTGGGAAATGGCCCAGCGTTCTCATCATCGACGGACTTGATGAATGCAACAACCGCGAATCTCAACGTCGGATCTTGCGAGCTATCGCTATGGTTGGCAAAGATCTTCCTTTTCATTTCTTAATTGCCAGCCGCCCTGAACTTGATATCCGCGATACATTTGAAGAACCTCCTTTACGTGCCATATGTCGTCGTGTTGTTCTTGATGATACTTATCAAGCAGGAGAGGATATCCGAATATACTTGCGCAGCGGATTCTTGGACGTCCAAAAGAAGCATCACCATCTTTGGCCAGTGGTTTCCGACAAAGTAATGTGGCCCTCGAATGATGTCATTGATCGGCTTGTCTTCAAATCTTCGGGATAATTCATCTATGCGTCCACTGTCCTGAAGTTTGTTGACGATCGTCGCCATTATCCCGCTGAGCGGCTTGATATGATTCTTGGAGTCACTAGTCCTGGAACAGAGCACCCATTCGCCGAGCTTGATTTGCTATATATGCAGATTTTAAAATCTATCGCGGACATTCATCGAACCATGCACGTAATTGGCATGCTTTTAATTCTCCAAGGCACCCTCACCGTTTCATTCTTGGAAACTTTTCTGAATCTCAATCCTGGAGAGTTGGGCGTGCTACTAGTTGACGTGCACTCCCTTCTTTTCATTCCCGACCCAAGAGATACTGTTTCCGATTGTCAGGAAGTTTCCTTCTACCACGCATCATTTTCCGACTTCCTAGTCGATCAGTCCCGTTCTCAAGAAGCGTTCGTGGACGTAGCTGAGATGCACATGGCTGCAATGAAGCATTGTTTACCTGTAATGGAGCATCTAATGGAAAATTCACCATGTAAGTGATATTATTTGAACTCCATTGATTCTATTCTATTCGTTTACACGGAATTATTGTCCTAGCCGAATTGAAGAATGGTTTAGATAACTATGTGCTAAGTTATTGGCATACCCATCTAATGTCTTGCAGTTCGCGGTTGGAAGTATTGAATTTAATTCAGCGACTTATTCTTGTGCGATGGGCAGAATTTATCGTCAATCGTTATTCCGTCAACTCAAAAAATGTAGACATACTTCAAGATGTGCTTGATGCATTGCAAACAAAGGTATATATAGCAATGATTTCGACGTTTATTTTATTAATGCTTTATTAGACAACATATTTCTCCTCTAATGACGCCTCTATTGGCATCAGTTCTGCGGTTTCCAACACTCTCGACCATATTTTCTCCAAGTTTCTCGAAGAACGTCTATATCATCTTCAAGACGATAACTTAGAGATAGTCATTTCTCCGGAGTTACTAGAACTAAGAGCATTTCAAAAGTTCATGGCTGAACCCCACCGCATCGTAATGTTTTTTAAATACTGGGATGTTGCACAATGGGTGAAGGATTCGCATTCTATAGTTCAAGCCTCTTATAGAACAGCCCCGAAGCGATTAGATGTTCTCTCGCACTTGGTTGAATGGTTATTACAGGTGCGTAACTTATCTAACTAATATTGTTGCATTATTTCGAGCCCCATTGCCACAAGATATGTCACATACCAGAAGAAGAAATGATTTGCATCCGAGACAGATTTCATTCAGCTCTTGACAGTGCTTTTAGAAGCGCTTTATCCAAAGAGCCTCCAGACATGGCGAGGACTTTGGTCTTTGGCATGCTGATGCATGAGGAAATTGATGACTTCAATGTCATTCGGGAACTGGTTCCAGCCTACGCTTTAAGTTCTCTCGTTAAACACCCCAGGTACTTGGATATAATCGGATTTAGCGCCGCTCATCATTTCGTTCAAAACTTCATCAAACTTCTTACATTCAGGCAGTTCCTTGCCGACCTACTCCGTTCTGGAGAATACGGTATTTCCCCGGAAGTGCATACGACGATTGCGTGCCGCTTTTTGACGTATATGTCAACTCCACGAGCGAAGGTGATCCAATTATCATTCTGTTACAACATCTTGACCTTAATATTTGTCCAACAGCCTCTTAAAAGAATTCCACAGTCAATACGGCTAGCACTGAAGTATGCAGAGAGAAATTGTATTTTCCATCTCCAGAATGCCTTTCGTTCGGAAGAACTGGTGAGTCTCGCTCGAGAGTTCTCCACTACTACTTATCCTGAAAAGAAACTATTGGAGAGTATTTCAAGGTGGCTGTCAGAGAAGAAATCTGCTGGGCCAGTGTCGCATTCTTCTGTCAGCTTGACACCAATAGAAGCACCGTAAGAATTTAATAATGTATGCAAAAGAATTTTGAACTACATAGTGTCCATGGTGTAAGAAGATCTGTTAAATAGCGTTGACAAGCCTAGGGCAGGCAACATCCTTGAAGAACATCATAAGATATAACACCAATCATTGAAGTCTGTCAAAAGGAGGGAAAAGGCTCACCGAGCAAGGCTTCATAACCATTGCAAAACTGGTTACAATTGTCATAAAGCCAAAATCTTTGACTTCTGAGCTTTTTTAAAATAATGACTCTCCTTGCAATTTTCACAAAACACTACCGTGTAGGGAATTGCATTAAATATTGATGTACAATAAATGTATATATGATACCAATTATTTTCAACTTAGGGTAAATCTGCCTAAACAAACCTAAACCTATTTTTCCTTATTTTCTGGATCTGAAAAAGGAAGGAAGACCACCTTTCTAGCAGAGCATCTTAACTTTGAGCAGAAGGAAGACAATTTCTGTAGATTATAAGGGAAAGGAAGACTATCCCTTCATTGTAGGGAGTCTGAGCAGAATCCCAAGGAAAGGAAGACCAAACATATACAGAGTTAAACATTGAATTCCAGAGAAAGGAATACTATCTCAGTGAATTTATTGGTTAGATTAGAGGAGTGGAAGACCATCTTCAAACTCCTGCTAGACACCACCACCACCACATTGTTTTTATTATAAAGTTGTTCTATTATACAACTTTTCAAATATATTTCATTCATTCTTGCTCCCACAAGCTCATGTAGTCAAGTGTGTTTGTGAAGAGCATTGAAAATATATTTTATTCAGTTTCACACCACATACTAACTACCCTTTTCAACAAGAGATTTCTGGGCATTGATAGGCATTTGATGAAGGAATCACCAGAGCAAAGAAAACAACAAATCAACGAAGCACATCCAGATGGGTAGCTGTCAGTTAACAATTTTCAGTCAAAAAAAACAAATTATGGTATAAATTTAATTGAAAGAGTACAAGGGATGAATGTGATCAAAGGTAATATGTCATAAACCTTAAGGAGATGGTCATTGTTGAAAGGATGATTGCAAGCTTAAGAAGTACAAGAAAACTGCAATAAATCAGAGGTAAACATGTAGTGAATACTGTACAAATAATGTCTGTAAGTACATCTTCTCGAGCCAAAAGCTACATAATAAAACTAAAATATAGAGGCATATAAAAGAACTAACCATAAAGTCTGTATAATGATGGCTCAATAGTGAGGTGAGAAACATAGTGCTAAATATAGAAGTGATAGATGGGAATAGAATTATTTGTACTAACCAATATTCCAACAGCCATAAATTGCTGAGAAGGCATATCTCCAATATCATGAGATGAGGAGCATTAGGAATCACTGATAAACCAATGTGCCCTCTTTACCTTGCACCAGGCTGTATGTTTGTGGAAAAACCTAGTTACTGTGCATTGACACCAATCTGGCTTCACCAGCCTCCCATGTATGTAAGCATCAACCTTTTCACACTCAAACTACTTATACCCTGCCGGCCATCCAAGCTCTACCTCAGTGCTCCAATTGCATACTTTCATTCTATTCAAGTAATGCTCTTTTCCTGGTGTCAATTGTGCTTGTGGGATCACCTGTTGCTCCTTCCTATATCCCCTTTCTCCCAGAAATTTTTGCCAACAATATTCAGTGTGGTGAGAGACACTAAAGTAATGACAGATATTGTGATTAGAATCTGACAGCCTGAGAGGGAAAGACATATCCATCAATATATCCTTCCTCTCCTACCAAGAGGTTAGTGAAAGAAATTGTAACCATGAACTACAACTAACTTCTTTTTCTTTTTCTTTTTCAAAATGATTTAGCAACATCTGACAATGTTTGTCATTGAGTATCCAATACTCAATGTACTCTTCACAGTAACTGAACTCAGAATTGACTGACTAGTAAGAGTGTAAATCTCCACCATCTCAGTGAACAAATGGAGACAAACCTTGCATCCAAAATGCACAGGCTTCACCACTTTCCCACCAATCTCAACTTCTAAATCCCTCCACAACATTAGGAAAGCCTGCACTTGAACGACAGAAGGTTGAGACTTTGCTATCCAAGCATGTTTGCTGTTTGCCATGCAATATTGCATAGGGCACACTTCAGTTGAGGGCAAGTTGCCAAGCAGCTTTGTGAACCACTTCCAATCAGAGGAAGGAGGAAAGTCTAGTTCCTGATGAGAATCAATGTACATGTTTGGCAGGCTCAACACAAACAAGAGGGCAAAGAACTTCAGCAGCAGGCAAAGCAGTGTCACAGAAACCATGATCCAGATGCAGATCTAAAGTAGTTAAGTATGTTACAGGGAGTTTTTGAAATGCAATTAATAAAATATTGTGTACTATACCTTCTAACTTGTATTATGCAGTTCTGTGGGGTAAATGTAAAGTCAAGTCAACTTGAAGAGGGGAGGCTGATAAGATAAGAGATAGGAATGATGAACATGCCTATGTCAGAAGTATACCTGTCAATGGCATAGTAAAAATAGCCATCCTATTCTTTCAGCCAGACCTCTTCCCGATTCACTGTTCTTTAATTGGCGCTTCATTTTTGCTTACTGTTGACCCAAGATGTCCTATGGTACATGTTCCTTGTCTAGCTGTGCTTTGCTCCATGCTGACCTAGCTGTGGTTCTCCTTCCAGCAGCCCATGACCACCTTCAAGTCTGTACAGCGATTCTGCCTCATTGCTGTCGATACTGCTACCTATCCCCAAAGCCACATGAAGCAGCACCAGCACCCATTTCTCAGATATCCACTTGCTGGTGCATGCCACTGTTCTGCACAATACATTCTTTTCTATCTGGCCACTCACACCACAGAAACCCTAGGGCTCCTATACTTCCAAGCCTGGCAAAAGCTTGGCGCTCGGCGATGACTTCTAGCCATCCGACACCCTCCACAGAACGCCCCACCTGCACTAGCTCGTCCTCGCAGCCGACTTTCATCTACCCTGCACCAATCCCGCGGCCCGCCTGCACCCCCTAGACTTTTTCCCCGCAGTCGCAATCACACCCGTCGACCGTGGGACCAACACAGCCACGGACCCGGAACCAACAAGCAGGAGAAGAGGAGGTGGCACATTCACCCCCTCCCGCTATCTCGGTTTCATGCATCTATCTGCGCCCCTCTTCGCGCGCTACATGTGGACCTTTCTCCCGTACCCTGAAGAAGCTTCATCAACTGCTTGAACTCTATCGCGTCCCTGTCACCCCGGTGGCCATGCATGCGCATGCATTGGATGGGTATTTAGGTTCTGTACAATGTAGAAAACCTGCGTATTCTGATGAGCTGGTCGATGAAGTAGGTGATAGAGGCGGAGAAGATGAAGAAGTCGTCGCTTCCGTCATCGCTATAGGAGGATGAGGAATGGGAAGATAAGCACGAGTACGCGTATTCGTGCTAGCCGAGGTTATATCACCAATCTTCAGCCCATTTTACTCATTCCTGCTACCATGGTTAACAACTTGGCCCACCCCGTACCGTTCGTCTGGCCCGGTTATATGCTTCCTCCACTCAGCTACGCTCTGCGCATGTCATTTGATTTGCGCTCGGTATATTATCTTGCTGCGCTCAATACAGTTAATGCACTTCATCCAGTTGCGCTCGATACGTCATCCAGCTGCGCTCAATACACCTCTTCCCGCTGTGCTCGGTACAAGCTCAGCACACCTTATCCATCCAGCTCGGGGCAGCTTTCCAGCTACGCTCATTACGCCTCATCCACTCGGGACAGCTCTTCAGCTGCTGTTTGTACTTCTCCAAATGCGCTCTATCCATCTCATTCAGCATCGCTCAGTGTACCTCATTCGATTTCGCTTGGTACACCCCATCCATCTAGACTGGGACAGCCACTGGGTGTTGAATTTGCCGCAGCGTTTGTCTGACTAATGTCCTCGACGAGTGAATGTGATACATCTCACCATCGTTTCTCTACAGGGTTTATCAGCTAGCTCATCCCGCACCTTGTTCAGCCAGCTCTTCGCTTCCGCAATGTGAGCACCTGACCTCATACTGGGCAATATTATTATGAATATAAGTGGAGAAGAGTAAGGCCCGCCATGATTCCACTCACGCGATTCAAGTTACAGGCGTTGCTACGGGCCCACCGTGTATCCTGTTTAGCAGTGTTCATTCATCGTGTCCTGTTCATCCGTCACGGATCCCTACACCATTGTATTGGTCAGTACAGATTTGCTATCACTCGCATTAATGTAGAAAGAGAGTGCCTTCCTGCGTGTGCACAGTCTCGTTAGCTCCTCGCTCGAGGGTTTTTCTGTCTCTTCAACAATGAACCCTGCGTGCCGTGTTGGATACTGCATGGTACAATACCCTTATGTGATAGATGCTGGTTCTAGCCACATAAGAGTAGAGCATAATGTAACTTGTGATTTATCAAATTTTCTTGTATCTCAACTTTTGAATCATTCAGTCTTCAACAGCTTGCAATGCCTGAGCAAACTACATGCTACGGTCTATATCCACATGCCATCCTGACATGCGTAAGGCAGTTATCAGAACCATTCAAGGATGGATTCACTATCCAGTCAAATCTGCACAGATTTCATGGATATCTGAACTGGCCGGGGTGGGAAAGTCTGCCATTGCCCAAACAATAGCAGAAGAATGCGAAAATCAGAGGATTCTTGCCTCCAGCTTCTTCTTTTCTCGCACCTCTCAAGATCGAAACAGCGAAAAGCCTCTAGTCGTGACACTAGCCTATCAACTCATTCTCTCAATTCCTATTCTGAAACCATTTATCCTCAAATTGTTGGAACGCGACCCATCTATTCTGAACAGAACACTGGAAGTGCAAGTTGAAGAGCTCCTTGTCAAACTAATCAAGGAAGCGAAGAGGTCATATAGGTTGAAAGTGTGGCTTATTAAACTGTTCGGTTTCGGTCAACAGTGGCCTAGCATTCTCATCATCGATGGGCTTGATGAATGTAATAACTCGCAAACCCAATGTCGAATCTTGCGAGCCATTGCCATTGCTCTGGTTGGCAGAAAGTTTCCTTTCTATTTCTTAATTGCCAGCCACCTTGAACCGGATATCTGCGAAACAATCCAAGGGCCTCATTTGCGAAGCACATTTCGTCATGTTATACTTGACGATACGTACCAGGCAGGGGAAGACATTTGAAAGTACCTGCGAAGCGGATTCTTGGATGTTCCAAGGAAATATTACCATCTTTGGTCAGTAATATCTGACACAGAGCCATGGCCATCGAATGAAGTCATCGATCGAGTAATATGCGACAAACCTTGGGAGATGGCAATGAGTTGCTAAGAAGTCGTATCTCCAACACCATGAGATGAGGTGCATTAGGAATCACTGATAAACCAATGTGCCCTCTTTACCTGGCACCAGTCCGTACGTTCGTAGAAAAACCTAGTTAATATGCATTCACACCAATCTGGCTTCACCAGCTTCCCGTGTATGTAAGCGTCGACCTTTTCACACTCAAACCACTTATACCCTGCTTGCCATCCAAGCTCTACCTCGGTGCTCCAATCCCGTACCTTCATTCCATCCGAGTAACGCTCTTTTCCTGGTGTCAATCGGGCTTGTGGGATCACTTCTTGCTCCTTCCTATATCCCTCTTCTCCTAGAATGTTTCGCCAACGATATCCGGCGTGGTTAGAGACACTAAAGTAATGATAAATACTGTGATTAGGATCCGCCAGCCTGGGAAGGAAAGAGAAATCTATCCTTCTTTCCTTCCTCGCCTACCAGGAGGTTAGCGAAAGAAACTGTAGCCATGAACTACAACGACTAACATTTTGTTTTGTTTTTTCGAAATCGTCTAGTAATGTCAGACAATGTTCATCATCGAGTATCCAATACACAAAGTATTCTTCACAGTAACCAAAGTCGGAATTGAATGACTAGTAAGAGCGTAAATCTCCATCGTCTAAGTGAACAAGTGGAGACAAACCTCGCATGCAGAATACACAGGCTTCACCGCTTTCCCGCCAATCTCAAATTCCAAATCCTTCCACAGAGTGTTGAAAGTCCACCCTACAACATAGAAAGGCTGAAACTCTGCTATCCAAGCGCGTTTGCCGTTTGCCATGCAATATCGTATAGGGCGCACTTCAGTCGAGGACAAGTTGCCAAGTGGGTTCGTGAACCACTTCTGATCAAAGAAAGGAGGAAAGACTCGTCTCCGATGAGAATCGATGTACGTGTTTAGCAGGTACAACGCAAACAAGAGGGCAAAGAACTTCAGAAGCCGGTGAAGCAGTATCGAGGAAACCATGATCCAGATGCAGAACTAAAGTAGTCAAGTATGTTACAGGGAGTTTTTGAAACGCAATTAAGAAAAATATTGTGTACTTTACCGCCTAACGTGTATTATGCGGTTCTGTGGGGTGAATGTCAAGTCAAGTCAACTTGAAGAGGGGAGGCTGAGAAGAGAAGAGATAAGAATGACGAACGTGCCTATGTCAGAAGTGTATCAATCAATGTTTCGTAAAAATAGCCATCCCAGTCCTTCTTCAGCCAGACCTCTTCCTGATTCGCTCTTCATCAATTGGTGCTTCACGCTTGCTCACCGTTGACCCAAGATACCCTATGGTACGTGTTCCTCGTCCAGCTGTGCTCTGCTCCATGCTGACCTATCTGTGGTTCTCCTTCCAGCAGCCCATGACCACCTCCGAGTCTGTACGGCGATTCTGCCTCGTTGCTGTCGATACCGCTGCCTGTCCCCAAAGCCTCATGAAACGACAACAGCCCCCATTTCCCGGATATCCACTTGCTGGTGCGTGCCACTGTTCTGCGCAGTGCATCCTCTTCCTTTTGGCCACTCATACACCACAGAAACCCTAGGGCCCCTATACTCCCAATTTTGACGCTCGGCGATGACCTCTAGCCATCCGACACCCTCCACAGAACTCCGCTCCGGCCCTAGCTCCCCTCCATCTACCCCGCATCAATCCCGCCTGTGCCCTCTAGGCTTTTCCTCCAGTCGCAACCGCATCCGCCGACCGTGGGACCAACCCAGCCACGGAACCAGAACCAACGAGCAGGTGACGAGGTGGCACATTCACCCCTCTCGGTTTCATGCATCTATCCGCGCTCCTCTTTACGCGCTACACGTAGACCTTTCTCCCGTACTCTGAAGAAGCTCCATCAAGTGCTTGAACTCTATCGCGTCCCTGTCGCCCCGGTGGCCAAGCCTGCGCATACATTGGATGGGTATCTGAGTTTCGTACAATGTGGAAAACCCGCATGGTCTGAAGAGCTGGTCGATGAAGCAGGTGATGGAAGTGGATGAGATAAAGGAGTCATCGCCTCCGTCATCGCTAGAGGAGGAGGGCGGGGGATAGGAGGATAAGCACGAGCACGCGTGTTCCTGCCAGCTTGTCGCAGGGCTCATTCGGAAACACTCATGTCAGCGAGGCTGTATCACCCATATTCAGCCCATCTTCCTCACTCCTGCTACCATCGTGCATTCACAATATGGCCCAGCCTGTGCCGTTCGTCTGGCCCGGCCATACGCTTCCTCCAACCAGCTGCGCTCGGCGCATATCATGTGGTTTGCTTTCAGTATATCATCTAGCTGCGCTCAATACACCTCATCCGGCTGCGTTCAGTATACCTCATCCAGTTGCGCTCGGTACATCATCCAGCTATGCTCAAAACATCTCATCCCGCTATGCTCGGTACAAGCTCGGTGCACCCCATCCATTCAGCTCGGGACAACCCTCCAGCTGCGCTCATTACGCCTCATCCAGTTGCACTTGGGACAGCTCTCCAGCTGCCCTTTTTACTTCTTCTCCAGATGTGCTCTGTGTATCTCATGCAGCTGCGCTCTATGCCTCTCATTCTCGATTTCGCTCGGTATACCCCATCCATCTAGGCTGGGACAGCCCTCCATATGCGCTCCATACACCTCATCCTGCTAGGCATGCTGTATGTCATCCAGCTGCGTTCGGTACATCCCATCCATCTAGCCCGGGGAAGTACTCCAGCTGCACTCGCTGCATCTCATGTAGCAGCGCTCACTGCACATCATTCAGCTGCGCTCGCTATACCTCATTTAGCCTCTCCACGTCACGCATCCAGTTCGATCCTTTGCGGTCAGTCAGACCCCGAGGCCCGTCTTCGTCAATTTGCCTACAGTGTGCCCCCAGCAGCGGTCGTTCTGCAATAGTTAGCTCCGCCACCCAGGAATGGTGCATCCAGTTCTTTCCTCGCCCGACCCGAATTAGGGACCAGTTTCAGTCGACAATGGCGCTTGAGCATCGTGTGGCTGCTTGAGTATCGTGCTTGGTAAAACGTTATAAATCTAGGGAATTGCTCGACGCAGCAGGAGGAGAGGAAAGGCGAGAATGTTTAGAAAAAGAACCAGATCCATTACGAGGAACGGAACGAAGAGGAACAAACTTGGGACGACGAGGAGACGGAGGAGGATTCGAATTTGCTCCCTCTGCGCACCCAGCTCTGCGCGTGCGCGTCCCATCCATCCCCCGCCTATCCGACCATGTCAGCCCTCTTTTGCCCATGTCAACCCCCTTTTGCTCATGCCCTCCACACCTCTTTTCCCTGCTAGACCGGCCTGCAGCTTCGCACTTACGAATCCTCCCACTCATCAGACTCTCATCACCCACACGCCCCCCTAGTTCGCTCTGGAATTCATGTGCACTGTTGCTGGGTTCTATCCAACCATCTGCTCTAATGCCCTCCATTCCTACTGGGTGTCTAACTTGCCCCAATATCTCTCCAACTAGTGTCCCCGACGCGTGAATATGACATATCTTACCCTCATTTCTCTACTGGTCTATCAGCTAGCTCATCCCGCACCTTCTTTAGCCAGCTCTTCGGTTCCGCACTTTGAGCACTTGACCTCATTCTAGGCAATATTATTATGAATATATATGGAGAATGGTAAGGCTCGCCATGATTCCACTCACGCGATTCAAGCTACAGGCATTGCCACGGGCCCGCCACGTATCCTGTTTGGCAGTGTTCATCCATCGTATCCTGTTCATCCGCGGTCCCCTGCACCGCTGTATTGGTCAATACCGATTTGCTGTCACTCACATTGATGTAGGAAGAGTGTGTGCACAGCCTCGTTGGTTCCCCGCTCGAGGGCCTTTCCGCCTCAACAATGAACCTTGCGTGTCGTATTGGATACTGCATGATACAATACCCTTATGTGGTAGATGCTGGTTCTAGCTACATAGGAGTAGAGCATAATTTAACTGCTGATTTATCAAAATTTCTCGTATCTCAACTTTTGAATCGTTCAGCCTTCAACAGCTTGTAATGCTTGAGAAAGCTACGTGCTCCGGTCTACATCTACACAGCGTCGCTGTCAGCCTCAGTTGCAATGGGTTTGATAAGGCAGTGTACATGTCGTGGCAGTTGGTAAGCGCTACAATTTACAGCAATCCTGGGCGCTAGTTCAGGTCTGTTTCCTCCTTCCTACATCCGCTTCATCTCCTGAACAAGGTAGTCCATAATCGTACTACCAATGGCGATGTTCGAAGGCGCACGACATTTTGACATTAATGGAGGGTCTTTCCAATTGCAAACGTCACGGCACGAACATCACCACCAAGCCCCAGCTTCTAACAGCGGAAGAGATGGTAAGTCAAAGCTTAATACATATTTTCGTTATCTATCATCGAACAGTACAGGCTTTGAGCGCCTTCAACAGGCTTGTGCGTTCGGCGCATCTCATGATGCTGCAGAACGATTTCCTCCTCCCAAATGTCATCCTGACACGCGCAAGGCAGTTGTCAAGACCATTCATGAATGGATTCACTATCCAGTCGACTCTGCGCAGATTTTATGGCTATCTGGACCGGCCGGGGCGGGAAAGTCTGCCATTGCCCAAGCGGTTGCAGAAGAATGTGAAAATCAGAAGATTCTCGCCTCCAGCTTCTTCTTTTCTCGCACCTCTCAAGATCGAAACAGCGAAAAGCCTCTAGTCGCGACAATAGCCTATCAACTCATTCTCTCAATTCCTATTCTGAAACCATTTATCCTCAAAGTGTTGGAACGCGACCCATCTATTCTGAACAGAACACTGGAAGTGCAAGTTGAAGAGCTCCTTGTCAAACCTATCAAGGAGGCGAAGAGGTCACATTGGCTGAAATTGTGGCTCATTAAACTGTTCGGCTTCGGTCAACAGTGGCCCAGCATTCTCATCATCGATGGGCTTGATGAATGTAATAACTCACAAACCCAATGTCGAATTTTGCGAGCCATTGCGATCGCTCTGGTTGGCAGAAAGCTTCCTTTCTATTTCTTAATTGCCAGCCGCCCTGAACCGGATATCTGCGAAACCTTCCAAGGGCCTCATTTGCGAAGCACATTTCGTCATGTTATACTTGACGATACATATCAGGCAGGAGAAGACATTCGGAAGTACCTGCGAAGCGGATTCTTGGATGTTCAAAAGAAACATCACCATCTTTGGCCAGTAATATCTGACACAGAGCCATGGCCATCGAATGAAGTCATCGATCGACTTGTCTCCAAGTCATCGGGACAATTTATCTACGCATCCACTGTCCTGAAGTTCGTCAATGACCGTCATAACCATCCCGTTGAGCGGCTGGATATGATTCTTGGAATGACTAGTCCTGGAAAAGAGCGTCCATTTGCTGAGCTCGATTCGCTTTATATGCAGATATTAAAATCAGTGGCCGACGTCAAACGAACTATGCACATAATCGGCATGCTTTTAATCCTACAAGAATCTTTACCACCTCCACTTCTGGAAACCTTTCTGTGTCTAAATCCTGGAGAACTAGGCGTCCTACTAATTGATGTACATTCCCTCCTTTCAATCCCCGATTCGAGAGATCCCCTTTCTGTTTCCCAGGCAATTTCCTTCTATCATGCATCATTTTCCGACTTTCTAGTTGATCCCTCCCGTTCTCAAGAGTTTTTTGTGGATTTCAATGAAATGCACTTGACTGCAATGAGGCATTGTCAATATGTGGTAGAAGCTCTGGGGGAACATTACTCAAGTAGGTGTATATT
>JASFDH010001023.1:0-17476 GCA_036937195.1 Nidularia pulvinata
AGACGGTGTTTTGGGACATTGCCTCATGGGGAGGGGGGGTAGAGAGGGAGGGATCGTGTGCATTGGGCCCCTGGGGCCCCCATCGCCCGCGGGGGTGGTATTTTGGGCGTGCCGTGCGATGGGTACCAGAAACGCATTTTGGGACTTCGCGATGTAGGGAGATAGAGCTGGGACGGCAGGACATATGGCGAGATAACGAGAACTCAACCAACACGCTGTAGAAGAAAGTATACGTTATACCTTTGTCATTTGTTTGAGCCAAAAATTAAAATTAGCACTGGTCGAGAGTAGTTACGATATGCTGAACCTTTTCTTTGTATCATAATAATTCGATTTTTTTTTTGATCAAGTATACGTGCTCCGTTCCGCGTGCGAGGTAGATCACTGGAGGAAGCACCGAGGGCCCGAAGGTATGTAATGAAAGCAAAATGAACGGCTAGAACTCAGAGCAAATTATTAATCATCACAGCTTCGCGCTCGCGGCCGGCTTCTCCCTCCCCGTCTTCTTCTTCTCCTTCTTCCCCTGTGCCTTCTCAAGCTCCCCTGTGCCTTCCCCTTGTGCCTTCCCTTCTCGGAAACCCACGAATAGCCCCCCCAGCCCCGCCTTCGTCCCCTCCGCCATCGGCATACTCTTCCTCGACTCGCTTCCAACAAAGACGTGCGTATATCCACCCACTGCAGCGGGAACGTCGGTCCCTAAGGCGAACACCCCCACTTCGTACGTGACCGAGCTTGTGCCGAGCTGTGTGACGCGCAGGCCGAGGTCGAGTGTTTGGGGGAAGGAGAGCGGGGCGAAGAACTAGGAGGGGGAGGGGAAGTGGTTAGCTTTAGGTTTGGGTTTGGGTTTGCCTAGGGCATGTGGTGCAGCGGGGATGAAGTGAACGAGGTGGGGATGTAGGGATGCAGGGAAGCGGGAAGTGTAAGGGAGAAAGGGACGGAACGAAATGGGAAGAGGCACATATGCACGTACCTGGCAGAAGGACGACACCACGAGCCCAATGAGGGGCGAGCGGGCCGGGTCCTGCCCGCACTGCTCGATGAGGTACGTGTTGACGATTGAGTCGAAGAGATGGTAGTAGATTGCGTTGTTCACGTGCGAGTACTGGTCGTTGTCACTCCTTCATGATGGCAGCAGGGTGCATATCCACAGGCAGGGCGTAAGTTCAAGGCGTTTCAAGCGTGAAAGAGAGAGACGTAGAAGTCAACTTCAGTTCAGTGCTTGGTGCGTAGGCATTGTAGGCAGAGCTGACCATCGGGTGCGGTACGTCAGGAAGTAGCGGTAGTCGACGCGTTTGCGCTGCTTGAGTTCGGATCCGGGCATGGTTGGAGACTCAAGGATGGGGTCAGAACTAATTTGGAATCTTAACGAGCTCGGAAGCACAAGGAGATATATCCAGAAGACTTGAGTATGAGGAGGCCCAAGGGTAGAGACCGAGTGTTAGTGTGATGAGCGCGTTCAAAGGATGGCGCGATGAGGGGACCACCCGGCACCGGGAGCGTGTATTGCCGTGTCTATTTGGCGAACGCGGATGGTCCAAATATTTGGATTGGTGGCCTCTTGGTCAATATCAGGTTTTGATCGCCCACTGTCTCTCCAATCTCGCACTCTCACCCTGCGACTTCATAAAAAAAGCTGACAAGGTGAAAAAGCTGACATATTCCTCCACCATTCTCGAATCTTGAAATATAAAGTTTTCTGGCTATTACATATGAAAGTTTTGGTTTGTAAGCTTAGAATTTCAATTTCGATTCGACTGCGGGCGGCCGACAACCGATTTCCTCAAGACTTACATAGTTAAAAGCTGTTCGAATTACCTTTCTTTATGTATCAAAAATGCATATCAGTAACGCGATGGTATATGCATATGTATGCTACAACTAGAAACGTACCACAGATAACGAGAGGCCTGTATACACTTGAGCCGTAAAATAGTCAATACATGTTGAAGTGGCCGTTCAATCGACGACCTGAACCATTGGCTTCGTCAGCGACAGCTCCTCTAAAAATCGATCTCTCTTCTGTAATAGTTGACCAAGATGTTCAGAATTGTACTCAGACCTGAGATCACCAGAATTATCTGTAACTGCGAATTTAACAACCTTTAGGTTCGGCAGCCACGATGGATCCATCGCATGTTCGATCCAGATATTAAGGTCTTCCAGCATATACTCCGCCAGAGGTATCAAGAAAGTGAGATTTTTAAGGGAGGGAGGGAGGTGAGGAGGGAGAGTCAGGAATTCGTCTTCTGGTTCTCCGGCTTCCTCTGAGGACGAGCTGTCTTCCTCCTCTTCGTCGTCAGATGTGATGGAATTGTGTTCTGACTCTCCATCTTCATGATCAACCACAAGAAAACTGTCTTCTAGCTGCCCTCCATCTTCTTCGGCCGAGAAGTTGTCTTCTGGTTCCGCGACTTCCTCTAGGAAGAAACCTCGAGTTGGTCTATCACGATATGAAATTGCAAGATGAAGAGAAAGCAGGCTGTGAAGAGATTTGATTGCTCTCTTGAAACGCTTATGTGGCAATTCATATATGTCGAACTTCTCATCGTCGCACGCTAACACGAGTGTCTCTAGAGTATCTTGGATGGTTGGACTCGCATCATATATGACTAGAAAGTTGTATATCGCATCATTTTCGACGATGCAAAGGTGCTTTAAGCCTTGCATGGGTTCGGGGAAAGCGAATGGAAAGCGACAGGCATACTGCTCAGTGAGAGAGTGGAGTTGCCTGAAAGTAAGCGGAAATGGTTCATCGCTGAAGCAGATGGAAAGGTCGACGCTTTCCAGAGGCCATGGAGTGTTAAGCTGATCGAGACCTCCCAGGTTTCCCGTTTCGCCGTAGTCCGGGATCATCTCAAGATGGCGGGGACGCAGGCCGTCCAGAGCAGCCCATATCTCGGGATCTACTTCTCCCTGTACTTGATTAAAACGGACCATGTCAATGCGATCATCCGCGTTTGCAGATACGTCTCGCGCGACAATGGTTTTCAGCTCTTCAAGGGACCTTGGGAAAAGTACGTTGTCATCATTATATAGCCTTTCTCGGGTCTCCACAAATTCCTGGTGACTCGTAGATATAGTATCAGCTTGGCCAGTGTAGTTTGTGTGGTGGGACATCGAGAGATGAAAGTTGATGATGAGAGCATGTCTGAAGCAGGATTCTGGAAGAGCTTCGGAGATGGTCGGAGTGTTGATGGTTTGGACAATGGCCTCACGAAGAAATACTTTGGTGGTCTTCATGGTGGTGAAGGATAAGTGGTTGTAGTGGAGGCCAGTGAGAGTACCATGATATCAGGAGAGCGAGTCAGATACGTGTTGGTGGGCGCCTGCGTTGCGTCCAGAATAAATTTCCCGCGCTACGGCGAGAAGTGAATTCATTTGGTAGAATTCAGATCATCTGATATACCCATAACTGCTTCTTACAACTCTTTTTACGTGCGTCCTGCTATATAGTCTTGGCTCTTGTTCACCCACGAACGACCTCTGAATCCAGGCGCGTTATGTAGCCTACTAACCTGAAGCTGATACCCATACTTCTCTGCCTACACTCAGACGCAGAGCTGTGCGGACGCCAACTGAGTATCCAATGCCAGTCTTGACTCATCTAAAAGCTCAAATCTAACCTTGAAGAATTCCTTAATTATGTGGCAATTCTGCGACTCCATCTGCGCCATGTTCACTAGATCCAAAAGTAACAGCCCCGTGTCACTGCGCCATTCACATGACCCATCCCTTCTTTCAAAGATTTCGGGGGACATTCCATGTGCGTGATGAGTGCATGATGTGGTATCAGGGTTTGCGCAAAAATAATGAGTTGAGTGGGCATTCTTCTCCCTTTCAACTCTGATTTTTTGGGTTTATTTTGGGTTCAAGTTTGAAAATTCATGCTGCTTCTATATCCTGTGCTGCATCCACCGCGTGTGTTCTCGAGTTGGTTGACAACCACTGTTTTATGCTACGCCATGTGTTCGAGGGATGTTTCTTCGCCCTTGCGACTCCATGTTCCTGCATGCCGGCACGTAGCTTTTCCTGTTTCAAATCGACATGCGCACCAATGGTGATTTACATACTTCAGATATGCTGGAGCCTGATTTGAGGCACGAATCTCGTTGCACTAACGCTTACTGTGCGATTCAATTGCCTTGACCTAACAACTCACGCAAATGAAGGTCCAAATATTCACATTTATGGTCTACGGTTGTTTCAATACTGTACAATGGATGAGATATAAGTTGTGAGTACAAAAAGAACATAATGCAATAGTCCGAGGAGGCAGGGCATAGATGACGATGATAAAGAGATACATAGACATATGGCTAGTGACACAATGCAGAGTAGCATGTTGCAGAGGGAGAATTATTGTCTAGGCAATATAGTAGCCAGAGTATGTCTCATAGTCCGAATGAGAGGTCAATGTTAGGAAAGGGATAACCCTCGAGAGGTCCAAAGTCCTCACTATTATCATGTGGCAAGAGCGACCCACAGTTGTAAGGAAAAGCTGAATCCCCCCATAATGCGCTTCCTCCGACTCCGGTATCGGATATAGCCTGGAAGCCTCCAGCATCCATCGAAAAAGACTCGTCCATGTACGACATATCTCTAGGAGAAAGAGATAGCTGAGATGAGTTGGCACCTGGCGAAATGTTGATTCCAGCTTGGACATTGCCTAGAGGATTCAAAACAAGCTGCAAGAAGTGATTGTATACAAAATTGTCCTCCGGGTATAGGCGTGGAAGAAAGGGAGCCTTTGCGAACCAATGCTGTTCCTCGACCTCCTTGGAAAGGATTGTATCGGCAGCAGGTTCCATCGACGCATAATATCCTGCCGTAAAGACGGACTTGTCCCTGTCTTTATGAACCAACGACCCCTCCTGCTGCCCTGCCTCGTAGATACTGCGCTCAGAGAGGACAGGAGATGGTCGCCATGAATCCAAAGGAGAACCTGGCGAGACTGGACTCAACAGAGTCCCGGACGAGGAATGTGAAGGAGAGGTCGATGATAATCTGGACGAGGAGTGGGAGGATTCCGACGTCAGCGAATACAACGAGTTGGAGTACTCGCTGGGTCGAGCGTACGGCTCTACGCGATGCGACTTCTTCGCCAATTTCTGTTTTCCTACGCTAGACGGGGCCTCGCTGCGCTTCCCAGGCTTCTTCTTTGTGGAGGAGGATGAAATTTGGGCACTTGAGAAGTCATTATATTCGCAGCGCTTCTTGTGTCTGCAGAATGCGGCGGGATCTGCAAAAGCTCTGCCGCAATTGCTGTTGGGGCAGATGAAGGGTTTTTCTCCAGTACTGTTAGTGAAGAAATCGTGAGCAAAAATGTAGAGGATATGGAAGTAAGACTTACTGTTTGGCCCTGATGTGGGTCTCGAGGTTGGCCATTTGCATGGTTTTATGAGTGCAACCTGGGTAAGTGCAACGGATCATTCTGAGCAACAAAGGGTGTCAACGAATTGCCTTGGTGAAAATAACGAATAAGACATACCGTGCATCTCTCTCTTCGGGAGACATATGAGTCTCCATGTGCCGCTTCATGTCCGACTTGCGCGTAAGGACCATATCGCACTCGGTGCAGGCTGATCCGGCATACTTCAAAACCTGCGAAAAAGCGATGAACCAGTCAGGACACAATAACGCCCACGCTAATTATGAAGGGCGGCTTACGGAAGAGAGCCTAATAGGTGCCATCAATGACAATAGTCGAGTCGGACGGTGGGGGTCAAAGTAGAGAATGAAGGGCGCGGAGCAGGACAGACAAAGTAGTAGGTGGCAGGGATTAGGATTAGGGGCTTTGTGGAGGAATGGCATCCATTGCTATGTGGCCGCCCTTATAAACGTTTCCCACCCGCACAGAAGCAGCAAAGCGAAGCGGATTGGTGTTGAAGTACTTTTGATTTTTCTACCCATTATGGAAGATGAGAGCGAAAGATTGCCTGAAAAGGGAAGGGGGTGGTCAGCAAGGGCCATTTGAGCCACCATTTGGAAGAATTAGGGAATTTCGGCTGATTGGTTCGACCCATGTTTTAGAAATTCACCGCAAATAGTAAGATTTCGGTCGTCTTGGCCTCGAGTACTCGACTAATTGTGGCCCAGTTCGTCGCTAGGAGAGAGAAAGAAAAAGCGAGCAGAGATATTTGCCTGAAAAGGTAGGAAATGCAGCCCACTGGTCCTGGCCAAGGCCTACGGCACCGCTGATTGTTTGCTCGACACGTGGCAGCCCTAGCTGGCGTTTTCAGGACTCAAAGTTTACACTCAGAAGCTGCATTGAAGCCTGAGAAATGCGTGTGTTCGCTCATCCAGCATTTCGTTGGACGGGATGGCGGAGGAAAGAGAAGTTCAACATTGCCGTGTACATAATCTGCTGATCACAGTCTAAATTTGGATTAGAGTTGCTCTGTGGGTCCAGACTCCGACCCTGTCCTGGTTGTCTATGTTGTTTACTTGCTCCCTCAACAGAAAACAACGCCATCGATACTTAACTTCCAACTTCCACTTGACTCTCTGAGTCTCACTTCCACTGGAGCAAGAAGATAGCGAATAAATCAAAGCTAGGTTCAAAGAACATGGTACCTCTTCTGGACCCTCCTCAGCTCCTACATCCTGCTAGAGTGGCTTGTTTGACATGAGAAAACTTCGAGAGGTGGGTATTGAATGATAAGAGCATGCCTGAAGCCATCTAAATGAGCTACTAAGATGGTGGTCGGTAATTCGGACGATCGCCTTGGAAAGGGACATCTTGGTAGCTTTCACGGTGGTCCGTCAGCATCGTGTAATTGAACGAACCCAACTAGATCCAACCAGACCGCCACATTGTTTATCGCCCTCATGAAGAACAAACGTGGTTTCTCATGCACGTGAGTCAACGAATCATCAATGCACAACGATACTCTAGAGTGCCAACGTTTTCCTAGTACTACAATCAACCTACATCCATGTATAGTGAACGTTTGAACGGTGGACTTCAATAAACTCTTCTCTTTGCTTCTCTCGATGATACTTTACATTCATGATGCCCAATTCTGCAAAGTATGATCGCACCTAGTCATATTGACGATGTCATCACACAGCATAATTTGTCAAAACCGGCCGTCCTTGATGCATTCGAGACTGAAGCAACGTGCAAAGCCGAAGCTAGTGCCAATCTGAGTCGATACTAGTAAAGTGTCAGTGCTATTACATTAATATCCACCGAGAGTGCGATGCAGCCAGGAAAGTGCGATGTCAAGAGGAAGGTGCGATGCAGGTCATAAGGCCAGGAGTGTGATTCCGGGCCGTTATAGCGTGGGAATTGCGAGACAAAGTCTGGCTATACTATCATTCCTGCGGTATTGCAAAATGGCCTACATACTGAGTTTTGTTGAACCTGCTCTTTATACCGATAGTGGAAACCTAACCGACCTTTGCTTGAATAGCACTATGTTCTGCGTAACAAAATTCAACTGAAAGAATCAGGGCGCGATCCAGGCTCGGTCTCTTACAGGGTCTTGCATAAAAACGTTCAGTCCATCAATCGTGCGGTCCTGTTTGTGCAGCGTTGCCAAAAAGCGCGTGACATACTCTTTGGAGAATATCAAAGCTATACAAACAAACGCGCGCGATTAATTTCTATGCGAGACCCTGTATGCCATGCACGCTGTAAGTTTGATCCCTTTGGGTCAACTTGGCCCTTGGAACCAACTATGACTCATTTACCCAACCACGCGACCTCCTTCATGTCTCTGACCGCGCTACATATACTAGACCAATGACCAGATTCCCCGTGTTCTTGGAGACCCACAGATACCAGTGAACAATCAACTATTCCACTCTACAAATTTATTGAAGTCCAACCTTGACAAAACCTCCAACTATGGTTCAGTTTTACGACTCTATCCCTGCCTTCCTTGTCCCCTGGATTCAGCAGCAGAAGATCTTCTTCGTCGCCACTGCACCTCTTGCACAGGATGGGCACGTCAATGTTTCTCCCAAGGGCTTCGAGGGGACGTTCCATGTGCGCGATGAGTGCACTGTGTGGTATGAGGATTTGAGCGGCAGCGGTAGGTTCACGTTTTGCTTATATTCTAGGTTTTCTTCTCGTTTTTTCTCTTGGGTGCTACTTCATTCCCCGTTGAGCTGCTATCCCGAGCTTCATGATATATTCCGAATAGTCGGTATCCCATTTCAATCTATCCCACCGTTGAGCTTTCTGTCCCGCCTTCCCGCTTATATTCCGTGCCCTCACTCTTGGTTGCAGTGTCAATAGTCCGATTTCAGTTGGAGAACCTCGCTCTACTTTCTGAACTTCCTTATTACATTTCTCCTTATTCCGCAATCAGCAGTCTAGTTGATGATGCACACTAACTAACTTCCTTCTATCTTCAGGCATCGAAACCATTGCACACATCCGTGAAAATGGACGAATCACCATCATGTTCGTCGCATTTGAGGGGCCGCCCAGAATTGCGCGACTTTTTGGGACAGGTTGGTACATCGTCCATAGCGTATTCTGGCATTTTGTACCAATTCCACCTTTTCCTTCCTCTTCACTCAATATCTAGGTACCATCCACGAGTTTGGCACTCCTGAGTACGACGCACTTCTTCCCCCCATGAAGCGCCAGCCAGGCTCGAGGGCGGTCGTGGAGGTGCATGTGCATAAAGCCAGCTCCGTAAGTATTTTATTTATGCCATCTTCTTTGTATCTCTATGGGTTTATCCCGTGTACTTACTCTTTTATCAATGGCCTCTAGTCGTGTGGATTCTCCATTCCCTTCTTCGAATACAAGGCCCCACGTATGAGGTTGCACACAGGCGCCGTTGGGAGAGAGCTCGCGGACATCCGAGCCGAGTCCGAACCAGAGGCACACTCATGCCCGTCTCCTTCTGCTGAGTGGGTGCCGCCTCCCCGCCCAGAGAAAGGCTTAAAAGCCTACTGGGTAGCGAAGAACAGGGAAAGCATCGATGGGCTGCCGGGCCTGAAGGTCGCGTTCGATTCGTGGGAGCAGTTTATGCGAGGAGAGGGGGAGGCCAAGGGATGGAAAGATGACGAGCGAGTAAAAATGAGGGGATGTGGAGGGTGGGCGCCGGATGGGAGGACGTTGATGGGGTTTGGGGCGGGTTTGCTGGTGTCGGCGGTCTGTGTGCAGTTCGGGGTTGTGTAACTTTGGTGTGAGTGCTCCATTGCTCTTTGTGAACACGAGGCTTATGGTCTCCTTCCAGATTTTAACGTGTTCAGGATTATATACTTCACGCTGGAATGAAATCAGTTCACTTACTGCAAAGATTATTACCCCACGAGCCGAACATACTCTTGTGAGGTGTGCACCATGATCATGTGATGATGCTATTTTTATCTCTACTCTACATACACTCTTATCTAAACCTTATCGCCTTTGTTTGGCTGTGGGAACACCATCACGTGACACATTGAACGAAATTTCGGTGTTCACAGAGTTATGCAAACGGCGGTAAGTTTCAGTGGTCGTATCTCACCATGACTCGCTTCAATCACCCCGTCTTCTACGGCATGATTTCGGACCCGCAGCCGCGTCCAAAAAGAGGTTGCCTACTTATATTTGACATCTTTACATCTGCAGGTTACAGCTGCCCTGTACCGATCGCGCTGGACCCTATTCCTTATTCTCGGAACCACCAAGAAAACACTTGAATGGGCCAGTTCTTCGACGCCATTCCAGATACACTCCTGCCCTGGATCCAAGCGCAGAAGATCTTCTTCGTCGCGTCTTCGCCCTTCAGCAAGGATGGGCACGTCAATGTCTCGCCTAAGGGATTCGAGGGCTCGTTTCATGTTGTCGGTCCGGGGAAAGTATGGTATGAGGATTTGTCGGGTAGTGGTGCGTCTTCAGATTATTCTTAACATTTCTCGTACGTCTGATGATAGCTAATCTTTTTGGGGACTAGGTATTGAGACGGTCTCGCATGTAAGAGAGAATGGACGTATTACGATTATGTTCGTTGCGTTTGAGGGCCCACCGAGGATTGTAAGGCTGTTTGGGAAAGGTCGGTTTAGATTTCGCTTGGTGCTCTTGTTGAGAGACGTGGAATGGCTAAAGCTTCTTCAACAGGGATATTGTACGAGTTCGGCACCCCCGAATATGACACCTTCCTCTCTGCCGATGAGCGCCAGCCCAGTTCACGCGCCGTCATCGTGGTGGATGTGCAGAAAGTCAGCACGGTCCGTCTCTGTCCTTTCTTCTTCCTCCCATCTCTTTACTTACTCACTCAATCCATATCCCTCATAGTCATGTGGCTTCTCCGTTCCCTTTTTCCAGTTCAAGTCCCCTCGCGTGAAGCTGCATCGGATCTTTGTGGAGAAGGAGCTCATGGATATATCGGCCGAAGCGGCGGGGACTGCGTGGCCAGGCGATGAGCCGGCGTGGGGGATGAAGAACTTCTGGAAGCGTCTGAACCTCAAGAGCATCGATGGCCTGCCTGGACTGACGAGTGCGTATGAGTCGCCTGTGCAGTTTAGGAGAGAGGAGGCTGAGAAGAAGCTCTATACGTGGAAGCGGGACAAGGTTGAAGAGAGAACGAGTTTAAAGAAAGTCGAAGTTCGGAGCAAGGAGCGGAGAATACTGGGGCTACTCGATGGGAGGATGCTGGTGGGTGTGTTGATAGGAGTTCTGTTGTCGGTGGCTTGGGGGCAGGTGCATGACGTGCGTTGGGTGTGCTAGTCCACTTATTTTCAGCTCGCGACTAGACAATACTCGTATATCCAGTCTAGAAAATGTAGAGGGCCATAGATCCACTATCAATTGACGTGTACTAATGATCTGGTGCCATGAAGTACTAATTGCAATTACACAGAATAGATACCGCTACTGAAGCAAATCACCGTCCGATGCTAATCGTCCTCCGGGATCAAGATTGGGCAACTCCTTTCAATCATCGTCGTCGTCGCCATAGAGTCCCCATAGATCAATGGTTTCTTGGGAAGATCCCGAGGCCTAATAGGCCTTGACCACTTCTCTTTGACACTGTCCCGAACTGTCTCATCTTCTAGCACAGTAAATAAGTGTTCTATTTGTGGCTTAGGAGCTTTCCATGGACCGCCCAAATGAAAACAGCCACCAAATGTGTTGATGTGAAGCGGAACACCTTGCTGGACTCAGCTACAATACTGGAGGTATATTCTTAAACTTGCGTTCCGTCGTTTCTAAGCGGCGGCTATAGCTACGAAAGACCCATGATATAGGTTCTGATTCGGCTTCGGGAGCACTATCATGCGGAGCTCACTCGAAAGCTAATGAGAGGGATAATTCAACGAGATTCGTGAACTCGGACAGCGTATGGAAGTGGGAGTCCTGGATAACATCTGCGATCAGTATTTTGAGAACATTATCAGTGAGAAAAAAGAATACTTCTAAGACCATACCCGGTATCCTATCACCGGTACCACCTTAGCTGTGCTCAAACACCCGAAGCGTATGTCTTGCTGCTTTCAGCCGAAGAAAATTCAAGCCTACAATATTGTACGTCTTTTCTGACGCAGGTATCGATAGTCTGGTATAAATTTCGAGCTTTTCTATGGATGAATCATTGTAGCTGAACGGCGAGAATTCATACCGAGGAACAACGAAACTAATCGGAAGATATCCTTCGTGTCCTGCCTGATTTCATGAATCTTTAACGTCTGAGTTATTAAAGCCTTCGTACTTCCAGGAACACAGCACTAGGGTGATTCTTTGTCAATTATAACTAGACGGCGGAATAGAGCAGGGAGTATGGCATAGCGAGCATATTGAGAGACGAGAGAAAAAGTCTTCTTGTCAAATTTCGAAGGGGGTTGGAAAAGCCTCTCCAATAGTTCGAAAGGCAAATGGAATATAGCAGATTCTAGAGTCTACATGGTATAGCCGGTGTATTATGCCAAGCAATCTTCCAGTATCAAAGGATTTTGTTAGGATTTTGTAGAAGGCATCACTGATAGACCGCCGAATCTGTGCGTATAGACTGGCGTGATGTCGGAGCATCCAGTTGCGCCCGCCGCGGGCGAGGCGGGCTCAGCTTGCTCGATGTTGAAGAATAGAGAGATACTGATAAGGTGCAGGTGCTGGAAGGGGTGTGAATGTACGAGCCCTGAATAATACATGAGATGAATATTTTTTGGGATATTGATAACGGAGGGGAAGGTATGTACCTTTCATGCTGGAGCAAGAGGACTCGACCACCCGCTCAGGAGCTTGTTAAGGAATGGAAAATCTTGCAGGATAGTGGCTAGGAACGAATCGTCTCTATCCGCATTAATGTACTCAAACTCCCGAGGTGTCTTTCCGGCCGCTCTCAGCTGCAGAAGATCCAGATGCGGTGCTTCCTCCTTCCCATATTCTGATGTGTTGGTCATCTTAGCGACCAGAAGGTGGACTATGGTGGTTGAATAAGACCACACGGAATATCGAGGAAGCGTTCACGGAGTGAGCTCATTGTGATGGAGAGGTTCTGGAGATTAGAAAGGCCCTCGAAGCGGGGGAGACGTTGTCGTCAATGCACTCGGCATGTAAGATGAATTCAGTGAGGGGTAGTGGGAGTGTGCGAATAACCGACAGGAGTTCGGTTAGCCTGGAGAGGATACGTAAGCCATCTTGGTGATACATTAGAGACTTGAGGTCGGTAGACCGCCGAAGAGAGAGAAAGGAGGGCACACTTTTCCATTGTTGAAGGAAGGGCGTTGATGGGTAAAATCAACTTCCTACAGACAGTAGTCAGTGTTAATGTCAGGCAATGGTAGAGAAAAGCGAGACAATCTGAGCGAGTTTTTTTATCTCCTCCCTCGCTTCATGTACAGACGCTAAGCTATTCTCCCGGTTTTCCACCACCAAAGTGTGGTACAGGCTCAGCAGGACCGCATCGCCACCACTGTGCGATATGAGAGTGCAGGCTTGCTTGCCCACTATTGGAAGGAGCTTGAAGATACGCTGGAACACATCGAAAGGTAGAGAGAGCAGGGCAGGTTCATTGTGGGCATGCTGTGTCCAAGTCTAGCATGTTCCATGGTCGTCAAGAGTTTTTATAGGAGAGAATGATTACTGAATCCGAAGCAGCCCCTGAGATTCTCAGCACTAGTTGGAAGTGGTCATATTTGTGTAATATCTGCGTTCTATGAGCGTGGAAGAAGAGGAGGAGGGAGCCGCTTATTGGCTCAGAATTCGGATCGCGCCCACCTATCCTTTTCCTACGCGCACGGTGCCGCCCTCCAGTACCCAATGACTCGTGCTCTGTCTTTCTCCTTCTGCACTCTTCATTCCAAGCTAGCGGAAACAACGCTCGCAGGCTCACTTCTGCGCTCGCTAAGTTTCTTAGGTATGTTAAAGCTTTGTCCACTCGTAAATTCCTTTTGAAACCGATTTCCATGTCCACAGGCGGCGCATATCACTCCGACAACTATCGGGCAGAAAGGCGGATAGCAGGAAGAGAAGAAACGCAAAAATGTTCTCGAATAATAAAGGTCATCATCAATTCGCGTCAGGCATGTAAGCTGGCTTCGATTCCTATCAAGCGTCGACAGTTTTCGGCTCGTATCTACTGCCAACTGACAAGTCTGCCGTCAATAATGGTAATTAATATTACTATTACAGAGATACGAAGTTGATACACGCAACTCACCGTACATTCCAAGGGTCACGCATCCATTACCGTGAATCACATAAACCTTACATACTGCCCTACCGTGCTTCTCGCATCAATATTGATGGTATCCTTGGGAAGGTCTTGCACTATAACACCTTTCCCCCACTCAGTGCTAACACCTCCCTTCACACCTCCATCCTCCGCGACCAAAAACAGATGCTCAATCTGCGGCTTGCATTCTCGAATCTCCGCCTCTTGAAAGCGCGGGTAGATGCACGTATAGTATGACGTCGCACGGAGCTTCATGCCGAGTTGTACCCAGCTGCACCGCCGTAAGTGGGGGAGTTGGCGGAAGAGGGTCTGGGAGAGCTTGAGCCGTCGGTTGTAGGAGCGGAGCACCCAGGTGCGCGTGCCAGCGGACGGGGCTGGGTCAGCGTGCTCGAGGTCGAAGGAGAGGGAGAGGGAGGTGAGGTGGAGGAGCTGGGAGAGGGTGCGGATATACGAGTCCTAGAGGACATGTAAGATGAATGCTTTTTGGGGAGATGGGACGGGAAACGTACCTTCCATGTGGGAGCGGGAGGATTGGACCATCCAATCAGGAGCGAAGTAAGAAGGGGGAAGGCCTGCGGGATGGTGGCCAAGAATGTATCATCGCACCCCACATCAATGTATTCAAACTCCCGAAGGGTCTCTCCCGCCGCTCTGAGCTGCATAAGATCCAGACATATTGCTCCCTGCTTCCTCTCTACCGAGGTGTCGGTGATCTTCAGGGACACGAGGGTAGCCAGCGACGGCTGGATGAAACTGTATAGACGGTCGAGGGGAAGCCCGCGTACTGAGCCCCATGTGACGGAGAGCTTGCGTAGATCCGAAAGACCTTCGAGGTGGGGGAATCCGTCGTCGTGGAGGTATTCTGCGTATAGGGTAAATTCGGTCAGCGGTAGGGGTACGAAGCGTATCACTGATAGGAGTTCGTGCAGCTGGGAGATAATTAATGGGCCTTCTTGGCGGTAGGTTAGAGATTGGAGATTTGGGAGGCCTCCTAAGACAAGGTAAAGCAGAGCACGCTGTTCAGCAGTTGTAGGAATTGATTCCATATGTATCTCAAACTTTCTATGGACAAGGAGTCGTGTTAATACCAGGCAAAGGGGATACAACAGTGCAACAGACCGAATGAGGGCCTTTATCTCCATTCTCGCTTCATGTGCAAGCGCTAAGCCATACAAACAATCTTTCACCACCAGAGAGCGATACAGACTCGGCAGGACTGCATCGTAAGCACAGTGCGATATGAGCGCGCAGGCTCGCTTGTCCGCTAGCGGAAGGAGCTCGAAGATACGGTCGAGCAGCTCAAAAGGCAGAGAGAGCAGAGCAAGTTTAATTGTGGACATGGTAGCACCACTGTCCGAGTCTGGCTAGCGACTCCCATGGCCATCCAAAGCTTTTATAGCAGCGAGGTATCATTAAATCAGCTGCGCTCGTACGAGGTTCTCAGCGCCAATCGGGCGTGTGTAAGCTGTGTAATCTCTGTATGAGATGGGCGTGATAGGGGAGAGGGAAGAGGAGGGGAATGTTGATGAGCTCTTGGGACTTGAGAGTATGGTGATGAGAAGGTTTGCTTAGCTGCAGCACGGTCATCGGGTCGGAATCCGGATCGCGCCCATTTATCCACGATGCCCTGACTCGAGTCTCACGCCCTTTGTCTTTCTTTTTCTGCATCTTCCTTACAACATGAGCAGAAACAACGTTCGCGGTCCTACCTCTGCACTCACTGAGTTTCTGAGGGTACGATATTATTTTACATTTCCAAAAACATGTTTTTAATCATTTTCTATGTTCAAAGGCGTCGGGGATCACCCCGACAACTATTGCTGCGCGCCGCGCGACGCAGGACCAAAACCAGCCTGCCGCGGGTCCGAGCGTACCGAGAGATCCTCCACAGGATAACGATGATGCGGAGAGAACCTCCAGTCGGAGACCAACGAGGAGGAGGAGATCGACGAGGGTGAGTGGCTTTGGGCGCTTATGGCAATTTTCTGTCCCACCCACCGACCCTCGATTTTCACAGGCATCAGGCTATGCCTCGGACGACCTGGACGACCCCGCGGGGCCAACACCCGCTGATGAACAGGGTGAAGTAGGGGACGACGACGCCGCCGAAGAGGACGAAGGCGCTTCCCCTGCGAAAAAACGTAAATTGACCAAAGCCACCGAGGCGAAAGCGAAGGCGCAGGAAAAGAGCAAGGCGAAAGGCAAGGGAAAGGGACAGGGAAAGAAGAAGGGAAGTGACGATGAGTACGAGGACGACGAGGAAGACCCTTACAATGCCCTCTCAAGGTCGTTGTGGACTAACAACGCTGCCCCCGCCAAGCCTCCCGTGGGGAGCTTTGAGGACTGCGCGCGGTGCGGGAAACAGTTTACTGTGGTACGTCTCCAGAGTCCCGTTGTACTAGATACGAAGTTCCTTTACTGACTATCTTGCCCGCAGACGAAATATACCCTCGCCGCGAATCCGCCTCCAGGGTTCCTCTGCCACCCGTGCGCCAAGGCGGCGGGGAACGAGCCTTTCAAAAAGCCCGCCACGTCCCCAAGGAAGAAGAAGGCCCCGGCAGACAAGCGCAACATCACGAGCTTCGAGGAGCGGCGCTTCCCAAGCCTGGTCAGCATCTGTATCCAGCTCATCACGAAGCATATCAATGATATTGAGGCACTCGGCGATATTGGGACAATGAATGTCGAGGCGATATCGAAGGCGTTGTCGAAGAATAGGGGATTGTAGGTGGTTCTTTGATAACTCAGGAATGTTGAGCTCATACTAGTTTAGGACACCTGAAAACGCGCATCTATTCTATAATGTTACCAACACTTCATTGGTGCTCTACGACGCAACCAGTACGTTCCCATTCCTTCCCCTCCCCAACCCGAACACACTAATACCTCCTTCCCACAGATCTCCCCTCCCCCTCCCTCCACACGCTCGTCATGCTCAACCCGAACCTCACTTCCCTCCGGCTCGACTTCTGCGGGCACCTCGATGACGCCGCCTTCTCCGCTTTCACCTCTTCCCTCCCCTCCCTCACCCGTCTCGAACTCCTCGGCCCCTTCCTCGTACGCGCCCCCGCCTGGGTGACCTTCTTCCATGCGCACCCCGCCCTCGAGGCCCTCCTCATCACTCAGAGCCCGCGCTTCGACCTCGACTGCGTGAAAGCGCTCGTGAAGTGCAAGGGCATGCGCGATCTAAGGCTGAAGGAGGTGGGAAAGCTCGATGCGCTGTGTTTGGATGTGATAGAGAAGGGGTGGGCGAGCGCGAAGGGCGGCAGGCTAAGGATGCTCGATGTGTCGGACCCGACGAACTCGTGTGAGGATGAGGATATAATAAGGCTGTTGCAGAGGGTGGGGAGCGGCCTGACGCATCTTGATGTGTCAGGCCATGTAATGCTCACGGATGCGTTCCTCCAGGAGGGGCTGAAAGAGTATACCGGCGCACTGGAATCCCTCGGATTAAACAACCTCCCTGAACTGACAGATGACGGGGTATCCGCCTTCTTCACTGAGTGGAATGAGAACCCCGGACTAGCGCGACTGAGCCTCGCACGGAACTCCGAACTCGGCTCCGGCGCACTCGAAGCACTCCTGACACATTCCGGCGCGCGGCTGGAAGAGCTGAGCATCAATGGCTGGAAAGAGGTCGGTGAGCCCGCACTGCGTATGATTGGGCAGCAGGCGGGCCAGCTGGAGCATGTGGACGTGGGGTGGTGCCGTGCAATGGACGACTTCGTGATGAAAGCGTGGATGGAGGGCGAGGAACAGCAAAAACGGGACGGGACGCTGTTCGTGAAGGGTGGGCTAAGGAAGCTAAAGGAGGTCAAGGTGTGGGGGTGTAACCGGATTACGGAGAATTGCCCGAA
>JASFDH010001024.1:0-17474 GCA_036937195.1 Nidularia pulvinata
TTGTGTTGACCTCATGGGCACAGTCGCCTCATGGTATCCATGCAGTTGTCCATGTGTTATCTCCAAGATTAGATGTCTCTGTGATAAGTCCAAGAGATAAGATAATGATAATCACCAAAAGAAAAGGCAAATTCATGACAGAAGCCAGAGCCAGGACATCACTATGTGTATGAGATTTCCAAAAGGCTTTGACCAATATAGTATTGGAGGCCTGGGTGGTGAAGTGGTCCAAGATTAATGTGCAAAGGTTGGGGACACTAAAAACAAAAGACTACCAGGTGCTTTTACATTGGAGACAGACCAGCTGGCTGCTGGTGAGATAGACATGGTACAGTGGTGGATTGAGTATGGGATATGATATGGACAGCATGTACATGTATGCTACATCACATGACTGACTGCCATGGCCCATGGCCACACCATCAATATACCCCCCAGCACTAGGGATTGCAAAGCTTTGATCATTTGGGTGATTCTATGAGGATTATTGTGACATTGGTGATGTCAGTCACAGTGACATTTCAAGTTCCAACTGGTAGCAAAGATAAGGAGATAGAATAATTGGAATCAATGATTTAAGTTGACATCATGTTTGGTACATACAATCTTTCAAAACAATCATCAAAATAATACCAGCTTTGTACACTGCTGACATGGAATCATTTCTGATGTATCTTTAGATTTGTCTCCAAAGCTCAGTCTCTTACACCTTCCAGCATCACTATATTTCCTGAAGGCTGATTCAGCAGGCAGTAGGTGATTACCACTGCTAGCATGGGACTTCATTAGGTTGGGTAAAATGTTGGTAAAATATTAGCTTGCTTGTTTAAATTTTACACAAATTTTACCCCAATAAAAATGTTAAGCAAACAATAAATCTCATGTGAGACAAAAAGCAGGTAAAACTTAAACAAGTGACCAATTATTTTACCAAAATTTACCTCATGTAAAAAAGTCCCAGGACAACAAAGGCTATTGTTTCCTGCCAAAATCTCCCTGTAGTGAGCAGGCACTGCTGGCAGAGAACTTTTTAAGGTTGGGTAAAATTTTGGCAAAATAATTGCTTGCTTGTTTAAGTTTTAACTGCTTTTTGTCTCACATAAGATTTATTGTTTGCTCAACATTTTTATTGGGGTAAAATTTGTGTAAAATTTAAACAAGCAAGCTAATGTTTTACCAACATTTTACCCAACCTAATAAAGTCCCATGCTAGCAGTGGTAATCACCTACTGCCTGCTGAATCAGCCTTCAGGAAATATAGTGATGCTGGAAGGTGTAAGAGACTGAGCTTTGGAGACAAATCTAAAGATACATCAGAAATGATTTCGTTGAGTAAACGCAGGAGGACCAACATTCAACTAAAATGCCTTCAAGATAAATGCTTCTCAATTCTTACTTGTACAGAAGTAGGGATTAAGTCGCCCCCTCCACTGATTAATACGTCTCTGGCTCATCTTCATGGAGAAAATTTCTAGTTCAATCCATTCCTGCTGAAACTCTGGCATGATGGAAGTTAAATTAACGTCCCACAAGTTAAGGCATTTATTCCTCATGTTCTTCCAGAAATTCAGAGGATGTGTGTCCAAAGAATTTATCAAAACCCCGGTCTCTGCTCCACCCTAAGACCCATGAATCATCAGGGCCGATGGATTGTGGGCCATTCACAGCTAGGAATTTCTGCAGTGTATAAAGCAAGTTTTTGGATGACCCAATAGGCGTTGATAGCCCTGAATTTATGCAAAGATGTCGTATGAAGTGGCTGGGAGGAGGTTGTCTTTGGTTTGAATTTGTTCTTCAGGGACTGCTTCTGCTTCAGCAATCAGAACTGTTAGAACTGGGATTGTCTGACCTTTGCCCATAAGGCGCGTGTCCTTGTACAGGAGATGTGGGGTCATGATATCACGAAATCGATGACCAAGTAAGAGCCAGAGAAAGTAAGATTGGAGGCTGATAAAATCAACGAAAGTTCTGCTGAGATGGTTGGAAATAATTCAGGCGGAAGTTCTGAGAAGGGCGCTGAGAAATGATGAAGGCATCTTATAGAAAATGGTATTGCTATTGTTATTATGGGACTTCAGCGTTAAACGTTGGATGATTAAAATATGAAGCTAGATTTTCCTACCTCAGGCAGACCGTGACTGTTATCGTGACATCTTCCTCACACTGAGCCGATGAAGAATCTTATGAGTTGCGAAAATCGATTTGGTATAATCTTAGATAAATTTTGACTGAGGATGTAACCAAGAACCTCCGCAATTATCAGGAGGTGCAAAAATATGAGGTTGACATAAGGAATATGCGGCACTGACAGTAGAATCGGGCGATACCCACGATGCTGAATTCGCAGAGTATCCCGACGACATCGGGGCATGTACCGCGGGGTGACTAAAGCGCTTACCAAGATTATAAATGTACCGAATTTAATTTTAGACTCAATTCTTGGTTTCCACGATGATAAGATAAAGATTGGATAAAGATCAAGACAAATCATATTTAGAGAAGACGCGCGTCGCGTTCGGCGGAGTATGGCCGTTTCTTAACTCTTGCCTCCAACACATTCAAATTCAATTCCCAATGTCGTTATCTTTGCATGCTGAGGATAGCTTCCTCGTCGATGAGCAATCACCCTTACTTGGAAGATCCTCTGAACCCCAATCCGAGAATTCGAACGTAGCGGTGAAGTCAACGCCGCTGCCCAAGCTCCAAATAACCATTGCCGTACTCCAGGAATTATGCGAACCAATAACCAGTCTATCCATATATCCATATATCAACCAGGTGAGGATAATATTCAAAAGAGTATCAATTTTATTAATTATTCTCATAGCTTGTGAGCGAGCTAGACATCACGGGAGGGGACAAGAAGAAAGTTGGCTACTATGCTGGATTAATCGTCGAGTTTTTTATCGTTTCCAGGATAACAGAGGTTGAGGCTGATCTAAGCCTTATTTTACACAGGAATCCTTGTTCTTTGCGACGGAAGCAATGACTATTTTGCAATGGAGTCACGCTTCTGATAGAATTGGACGCAAGCCCGTTCTCTTGATTGGAATGGCAGGCGCGGCGCTATCCATGCTTTGCTTTGGTCTTTCGAGGACATTCTGGGCTCTCGTATTGAGGTTAGATTGACATTATGAAACAAAATTCTGTATCTCTGATCGGATTTCCTAGTCGTTGTCTTTGCGGTTTGTTAAACGGAAATATAGGTATGAACTTTTTTAAATTACAGATGGACATCGTGCCTTGACCTGTGCTGTGAACTAGGAGTAATGAAGAGTATTCTTGGAGAGCTCACTGATACAACAAATCGCGCAGAGGCTTTCGCTCTCCTGGGCGTAGGTTGGTCTATGGGAACAACTCTTGGGTCAGTGATATCAGAATTATCGAGATGTACTATGAGACTGAATGGACGAACTTAGACCTCTTATCGGTGGATCGCTTTCCCGTCCTCATGATCGTTTCCCAAGTATCTTCACCGGCAACTTCTGGGAAAAGTTTCCCTATTTCCTTCCGTGTGTTGTGGCAGCATGCGTCGTCTTCTCACTTTTTCTCTTGACAGCATTTCTTTTTGAAGAGGTGGGCTTCTTGAGTTCCCCCTTCAACATTTCGCATATTCAAATTTCTTGAAAAGACTCTTCCTAGCAAGAAGAAATACTTGAAGGCAAGCCTTTCTGGAACATCAGAATTAGCACTGGGGAGCAACGCAACTCCAGGACATGACATTCCCAAAAACCCTATTTCTCTACGTAAGCTGATGGTGTATCCAGTCATCTTATCTGTTTCATGCCACGCTTCGTTGGCATTTCTGCACATAGCGCTTGCCGCCCTGCTTCCTCTATTCATGGCTATGCCCATAGACATCGGTGGTTTAGGCTTCCAACCTCCGACCATTGGGTATACCATGGGTGTATATGGAATCGGAGCAGGCATATTCGAGACCATGTTCTTTGCCAAAATTGTTCGCCGATTTGGTGAACGACGATTATTCGTCATTGGGATGGCCTCCTTTATTCCGCTGTTCTTATTTTTTCCTATCATGAGCCAATTCGCTCAGCGATACGGTATAACTCTGATCGTTTGGGTGTTTATTGCTGTTGTACTCAGCTTAATGATGATCGTCGACATGGGTTATGGTTAGTGACTGATCTGCTGTCATTTTGGAGAGAGCTATTTGCTGAGCCTGTTCGGATTCATCAGGTTGCATCTTCATGTATATCACCACTTCAGCCCCGGATAAGCACTCACTAGGTGCTACGAATGGATTATCACAAATGACGGTTTCAATTGCCCGAGCTATTGGACCTGCAACCGCAACTTCTCTTTTCTCCTTTTCTGTTGAGAACAACTTGATGGGAGGTTACGGAGTTTATGCCACTTTAATATTTCTATCAATTCTTGCACTGCGGCTTGCGATATGTCTTCCTCCCAATGTCTGGGAACAGCATGACGAAGAGAGCGCTTCGAATTGATGATGCAGACAGGAGTATTCCCACTAGCTTTAATCGACCTGAAGTGGATATTTCGCCTCTTTATCCAGATGCTTTCACATTGCACATTTTATATACCAATTATTACGATTTCGCCGAAATTATTGTTACTGCCTTGACGAAGCCCCAACGTTTTTCAGAAATCGGCTATTAGAACTCTTTCAGCGCTCGAAGTCAAGTCGCTATCAGGAAAATATGCTTGCTCAAGAATTTCGCGCGTCTATTTTATTATTAACTTAGTCGCCTTATGATAAACTCTACTGGAACGAAAATTTATCAAACAGTTTGCGCTGGTGAATGACTTGCAAAGTAGACGCCTCTCATTCAACCTAAGGTTAGGATTCCGGCTGACTGTCTCATCCCTTACCGTTTCCGTAGTCTCCATAGCCATCGCAGCTTTTTGCTCCCGCTATATTACTATATCCTTCAGCTGGTTCATTTACAAGATCATATCAGCATAGTTTACACCAGTGACAATTGATAATAATATGTTCCTCACCAAAGCTTCGATCTCTTCAATTCCGCCGTGAATTAGCTCTTCCATATCATCATCCAGTAACATGTTCCGAAACTGTGACGGATGAAAGAAATCTGCTTCCCTACTCGTCCTGTTATCCGGAATTTTCAGCTCCAACGACAGACGGTCAACAGCTTGTTGCGCAATAGGACGCAAGGACGGATCCCTCTGCCAGCAATCCTCCATTAGCGCCCACGTTGCATCCGTTAGGCCCCTATTGGTGTACAGCAAATTTTCTCGAGAGGGCCGGTGAGGGTGCTCGCCTCGCATGATTTTATAGATTACTGTTGATTCCCGGTTTATGTTGTAGAAAGGTACTTTGCCTATGAAAACCTGCAACGTGATGTCAGAGACTCGGGTAATAGAAAATTGGAATTATGAATATAATAAGCGTACCTCATAATAGACACAGGAAAATGCGTAGATATCGCTGGCCTTAGTTGCAGTTACACTATCATCTTCAGCGTCAAGAGCTCTGGAGCCTGCCATCGTACTGTCCCTCCGATGTGAGAAGAGCTGGTCATACACCATGATATATCGTCTTCCACAACATTAGAAAGACCGAAGTCTGCGAGACAGGCTCGGCCGGACTTCGTAATGAGTATGTTCGCCTGCGAAGGTAGACGGGTTATAACATCGTAGGATATCGCAGAGATAACATCGTACTCCTTTCAGATCTCCGTGAATTATTCCCCCGTGATGAAGGTGACATATTCCACTAATGACGTCTTGAATCTATACTGAGTTCATGAATAATTTAGTTTATATCATTGGGTGATAAGAAGCGCACAAGAAGTGGACGAGCAGCCCCCTGGTTATGGCGCAAATACTCGTTGATATTTCCATTCTCCATCCAAGGTGAAATCAGACTTATCCGCCCACACGAATCGTCGAGGTGATGTATGCCATAAAACGGGAGTAAGTGCGGATGAGATATCTGACCCCACACGATGGCCTCTTTGGAGAATGCCTAGCATAACGTGAATACGACTGCGTGAGCGCGAAGATTCAGAAAATGGGCATGAACTCCAAGCTCTAACCTTCGTGAGCTTCTGTACATGTGATCTTTCGTATATCTTGACAACTTTCAGACATATACTCTGCCCATGGCACTTTCCTTTCCAAATCTCTCCGAATTGACCAGCTGTCAGCGCAGACTCTCCACGTTGGACATACTTAATAGTAAAGCATCTAGGATAGAGTCCTGAACTCTGCGATAGCCTTAATAGCAGCCGAAGTAAGCGTGCTCGGAAGATTGGTTCGACTCGGGAATCGTCTAGAATCTTAGAAGGGAATTGTAAGTCTTAAATCTAAAAATAGACACGGTCAAGAAAAAAGGAAAACACCATCTGGATGAGATCTACGATCCTCTGTGCTGTGTTTCCGCGGTAATGAAGAAGAGCTCGGTATCGCTCTCTGTGTGCAAGTACTTCATTGAATATAGCGCATATGCGGTCAATGTCCGCAGCCGAATAAATCGATGATATTTTCCTTCCGTCTTGGACAGCCTACAGAACCACGTTATCCCTAGTAAACCTCATGGTAGAAGAGTTTCTTACCGCATCAAGGGAAGTCAAGTTGAGAGTGTTAACCTTCTGGTTGTTATAATCGATTGTATTTCTGCGCATGGATTCACCAAAATCATCCAGAATCAATATCGACTCCCGAGAAGAAATTTGAATGGTCGAGGAGGAATAGAAACCCGCTTGCATCATAGTATGCGTGTCATTAGATGATATCGGTGATGAAGAGAGAGGGCAAGAGCAGATGTCAGTGGCTGGGTCGGATGAAGTACTCTGAGAAGAGGAGAAATATGAATCCGAGTTCTTTTCTCGAGGATCGGGAGCGACGAGACCCGGGTCGAAGTACGAAGGGATGTTATTAGGTAGGGTCGAGATAGATCTTGGCAAGAAAATGTCTGTAGTGCATGTCATTGGAAGGCCCCTTGTCTCAGCCGGGTGCATATTTGATGAGGCGACGGGTGGTAGCGAATAGAATGGAAGACGAGGAGAACAAAGCAGATAGTCGGATGGCAATGTGGAGAGTCGGGAGTCTAGTGTTCTTTATATATATAACCAGGCCTACAGGATTGATGACAGAAACAGACTTAGTCCGTACAAGGACCAACCGAAGTTAGAAAGAATAATTTGCAGGGAAACAGTGCTGGTCCATTGAGCATGAAAGTGAAGTCAGAAGATATGACAGCAGCCGAGCAAACGTCTGAGCAAAACGCCAGCCCTTGGAACTTCAGAGCGGACTGATTCCAGTCAAGCGCCAGGCTTTTTTCAAAGTTGAAGTTGAAGTTGCATCCTTGGAGCGTGTACACGGTGAATCAAAACGAGATAGGCAGGAATCTCTTCATCCTCATGCTATGCCACGCGGATAACAACCAGCTTGGAGACGCTCCGGTGTGGCTTGCTACAATGGCATGCGTCAGCAGCCGTTATCTGAAAGTGGATATGATTGAATTGCAGATTATATGGTGCGGCTTGGAGCCATCTCTGGGACATGGGTAGGACCTGCCAGTAAGGAGTGTGTTTCAAGGCCAAGTAAAAGTGAGCGACAAGGAGTACATCTGCATGAAAATGAGCCTGCCTTTTGCAGCATTTCATAAGCGAGTAGATACGGGTTGTGTTTGTTCGATAAGGACTTGCCTTCAATAAGCGCTCGATGCAAGTAGTGCAACACCACTTTCCGGATCGCAATGCGTGTGCTATGAAACTAGAGATTCATTCCAGACCTGTTAATAGTACGAGTGTGTCAGTCATCCTTATCTCGGCATTTGAATCCCAGAATCACCGAGCACAATAAAGCACAAAAACAGGTAAGCGCTAGAAGATATTTGGGATTGAAATTCCGGGCCATGAACATGCTATGCGATGCACCTAGATGATAGTACTTGGGAGAGCCTAGAGGATCCGAAGGTCGGGGCACAGGAAATGGCAGTGCGCACTCGAAGGCTCCTACTGGTTAGCCAGGAAGGATCATGCTATTTCATGAAGGTATATCGGATTTCGGGATGTGGTGTCATGCTGGGCACAGTGCAGTGAGGAAGACGGTACGTGTATCGTCAGGATAGGACCGTGCCTTGAATATGATCGATAAAAGGTTCTTAGACACAGTACAGTAGGAACTGGTAATAATTAGTAAGTAAGTTGACAGAAACGAGTTTTGAACATAAGTACATACCTTGAAAAAAAATCATCCGATAGGTAGAAAAACACGCTGCGCCGGTTTCCATGTTTTATCGGATTCCAACGGGGATTAGGCAGGATTCCCACGATACCTACTTATTTGAAAAGGGTAAGGTGTTAAACAGGATCCATTTCTAACTCTGGAATGTACGACTTCGCAGCTCACCCACAGCCCCGATGTATTATCTCGGGAGATGAAGGAAACGCTGAAAGGTGTGGAGGTCTTGTGAACACACAGTGTCGCAGAGTTTTCCTTTTTGGGAGAGTGGTAGTGTCATTGACAACCTGCGGAAAACATTGCGAACTTCCAGGAACATGCGAGTCTCTCCGTTCTATCTTATCGGCATACCCGTGTTTTTTTTTTTTGGAGCAGATTCGAAGTGGCCGTTTTGAAGTGTGTGCCAGGGATAGTTGATCTAATACAAGCCACATTGGGTGCGTATTCTAGGACCTGAGACCCCTTCTCGAATCTCATAAGAGGTCAGCAGGTCACTCGTGCTGGCACGAGGCTACCGCGTCCAGCTTTCTGCCTTCCCTCGTGTGCCTCGTGCCACCTGCACCAATGACTGTCTGCTAAGCTCCGAGTCCAACTGTGGAGAAGAGGGGATGGAGGGGCTTAGAATCATTCACGGACCGATGGTCAACAATCTCGTACACCATCCGGTCCTCATGCCTGCCGAACACACGGAATCTATTTCAACTGAAAAGTGCACGTCCTCGTGTGGAACTACTCGCTACTGGCCACCCCTCCCCCCGCCATACTTCTACCTCATGATTCTCGCACTTCTCACTGTCTTAGATACCTTCCAGTTGCCTGCTCTTTCCAGGTTCTAGCTGTCCGGGCCACTCCTCTGGCCCCTCCAGCCGCTCGGGTATCTCCTTAACCCCCTATCTAAACGTAGTGAATCCTGATATATTGCAGTGTATTTCAGAAGCGGAAGTTTCTGAAATACGTGGACCTATGTATTAAACACGAGAGGTTTCACCTAAGATAACGATCACAGATAGCCCAAACCGTACATGATGTCATGAAATCGCAAATTTGGATTCCGAGATAAAGCTTTAACAGAGAAAGTCGTGATGTATTATGATATTATCGAAATTTATCACTCCTATTGCCCTGATAAAGCCCCAACACTTTGCCAGAAACTGGTTATTTTCGGTCATTCAGCGTGTGAAAAATTTATTGTGAGAAACCGGGATGATGGCACTTACTCGCATCGCTGGAGCAAGGCACTCGACGTCGACGTCGAATGTACTACAGGTTCGCCAGCTTCAGTTTTATTAAAAAGCATTTCTATACGTCCGTCCCATTTATTCCATTGAGGAGTGATGTCAGAACGGTCAGACTTCACATTCGGATCGAGTGCCATGACAAAATTTAGGAATGACTCGGAGAATGCTTTATCGAAAGCTGTGTTGTTGAATGGTGGGACACCATTGGCATTTTGCCTATAGTAGTGATAAGGAATCTATTTGCACACTAAGAAAACAACGCAAGGCTTACGTTGTGGGGAAGTAATAAGCGACGTCATTGCCATGGCCGCCGGGTGGAACAGCGAACTCGCCCTGTAACGTAACAGCCTTTAAACTCTCATTCGCTGCGTAATATAAGAATTTTAGCTACCTTGAAGGCGCGTCCGCTAAACGCTCGCAGCAGGAAATAAGTTGGACATATGAAAATCGCTGAAAGTTGTTGTAGTATTAGTTTTGGTAATCAGTAAATCAGTGCAGCCTACTGACATTCTCCCATCATGGCTATAACATCAAATATAGGTGTTCCAAGACCTTGATATTGAGCAGTGGCAGCAGCAATTTCCCGAGATCCAAATTGAGGAAACAATTGCGAGGTATAATTTGATACCTGCACTGTCGAGGCTGTACTTGAATCAACGAAAAGTGCACCTTCAAAGGTATTTGTAACCGCCATGAAAACTTGCTAAGATCGCATCTTTTCAATTATGCGTAACCGAAGACAATGTGATTGACATGCTTACTCCGTTCACCTTGCCCTGGCTGAGCAATTGTGTAGGCCGTTCAGTGATAAACGTTCCATCCACCACTGGGACAAAAACAAAGGTGCCAAAGAAACCACTGCTATTTATCTCAGTATTGGCGGCTTGCAGAACATTGACATCGACACTCCGAAGACAGTCGAGGGTATTTCGAGCTCCTGAACAGCTGCGTAGTCTTGTGAGCCTCAAGCAATGTCGATTCCACCAGAATACTTACTTCGTTTGTGCAACCGTCTCGCTATATAAAGTCTTTCGTCCGAAGTTAGAAGTATGTTGATGGTTTAAATTGGATCTCTATCCTTACTTCAGGAAGCGTATCATCAAAGCGATACTGGGAAGGTAAAAATGAGGAGCTTGTAATCGCTCCTCTGAAAAGAGGTGGTGTCGTTTTTCCACCATTGGCAATGACATGCTGTAGAACAGACCCGGCGCCTGAAATAAGTAAATAAGAGCTTGCGTAATCATATTCAGGACAAAGCGATTGAAGAAAATGCACCTGCAGACTCTCCCCATATAGTGACTTTAGCGGGGTCACCGCCAAATTTACTGATCTAATTATAAAAGTTTTAGTTCAGAACGACATACGGTAAAAAGGGCTCATACGTGTTGCTGAACCCATCGAAGAGCAAATTGCTGATCTACTGTGAATAATCCTCGGTTAGTTTCTGATCTCACTTCCATCGGAAAATGTAACAAACGCAATCCTGCATTCAAGGTGCCACCTGCCTTGACTTTTGCACCCGGAAGGAAACCAAATAATCCTAAACGATATTGGATAATCACAGTGACAACACCTCCAGAAGCTTCCCGAATGAGATCGTTTCCGTCAAAGAAATCTGTTCCCTGGAAGCCAGATGCACTCCCTGAGACATAACCTCCCCTGTTCATTAGACATTTGTGAGCCTAGAGTATCGAGAACAATAAAAACTAGCTTCACCCATGGATCCATACTACAACGGGAAGATTTTTCTTATTCATCGCTCCCGGAACGTAAACACTAAGGTTCGAACTTTGAATGAATTTCTAGATCAGAGGGTTAAATCAAAGTACTAACTTGAGGAAAAGGCAATCCTCCGATACTGATAGGCCTGCACGTTCTTCCAGTCCAATACTTCGTTTTTGGATACTTGTATTATTCATACGGAACGGCGTCATCGGCGCATTTCCATCACTGGCCTGAAGGCAGGCGTTTGGAAGGGCATTGGCTTGTTGTATCCCAGGCACCAGAGAGGGTGTTTGGGGCGCTTTCCAACGAAGACTGCCTATAAACGGTCTTCAGTTAGCACCTTCTGAAAGATAGCTGAATGACAGAGTTCTCACCAATAGGAGGTGCAGCAAATCGTATCCCGAGAAATTGGGTATTCCCAGTTGCCGTATTTAACGCTCCCTGATATTTTGCATAGCCAAGGTCAATTACGTTCGATGCAGAAACCGAAAATGAGGCAGCAGTAGCACGCGTCAACAAGTCAAACCCTGGCCAATAAGTCAGAGAAAGGATCACAAATTTGAGGAAATTCATGGCGAAGAAGTGATTCTGCTCTGGGATCGAGTGAGGGATCAGGGCTTAAATATTCAGACCATGGGATTCGATCACTTCAACATTTCCTCGAAAGAAAGTGAGGTGATGCATGGGTAGTGGAGCAAGGCGGTGCGTTAATATCCCTTAATAGAAAGAATACCTTCTAACTTCCCGGCCCGTTGAAATACGACGCGTGTATCAGAGAAGATCATGGTCAGCAGTAACTCTTTGTCAGCATAGAGAGAATCTTAGAAGTTGGGGGTGAAATGGGTCAACTGCTAAGGGATTGAAGCTTCTATAATTAAAGCGGATATCTAGGAGAATGAGGAACAACGGAAGCCTGCATTCCGGAGAGTGTACCTGAGGTGTGTAGGATATAACATAAGTCTATAGTACACAAATAGCGAAGTATGACTCAGGCCGAAATATTAAGAGGGGAGCTTTCTTAAGACACAGATATGATAGAATAGCCTTGTGACACTCACTTGTCCCGGTCCGGGCATCGCATCCTGCATTTCTGTCACTGGTTTATTAGAACATCTGAGAACGGTCAACAAAGAAGCATCGATTGGGCTCACTTCTGCCAAATTCGCTACTGGCCCGTTAAAGTCCCGATACCATGCCAAAACCAAATTATTCATAGAATCTCAGCACATAGCATCGGATGAGCGGACATCATGAAAACATGCTCACTCGCAGCGCTTCATCAACGCATCCGAAGTTGACATCGGAAGAATGATTGGCTCGCCCGTCTCAGTTCTGTTAAACAGCATTTCTACGCGTCCATTCCACATATTCCATGCCGGCGTGATATTGGACGGGTCGGATTTTACATTCGGATCGAGGGCCATGACGAAGTCGAGGAACGACTGGGAGAAGGCATTGTCAAATGCCGTATTACTGTAGGGCGGAATGCCGTCTTCGTTATGCCTGTTTGAGATGGTTAAGAACACCGTTGGTGCCTGGCGAAAGATTATATGTACGAACGTAGAGGGAAAATAATACGCCACATCGCTTCCGTGGCTCCCTGGTGGAATCGCAAATTCGCCCTTCAAAACAGCAATAATACTTCAGTACCAGCGTTTATACAAGAAAAGCAAGTACCTTAAAAGAGCGTCCATCAAACGCTCGCAGCATGAAGTACGTCGGACACACGAAAATAGCTGCAAATTACCCTCGAACATAAGTGCCTACCGTCGAGAATACCAGGGAAATCTACCGACCTTCTCCCATTATTGCTGCAGCATCAAAGATGGGTGTCCCAAGGCCCTCATACAGCGCGACAGCAGCATCTATTTCCCGAGAGCCCAATTGCGGAAATAGCTGCGAGACATACTCGGACACTTGCACTGTCGAAGCTATACTCGGATTGACAAAATTCTCCCCCTCGAACGTGTTCGTCATTGCCATGAACACTTGCTACGATATCACCATCAGTGATATGTAAAGAGAAAATAAAACATGAATGTTGTGCTTACCCCATTCAGTTTGTTTTCTTTGAACGATTGTGTAGGTCTTCGAGTGATGAACGTCCCATCCACCACCGGGACAAAAACAAAAGTTCCGTAGAAGCCACTGCTACTGATATCCGTGTTCGCAGCCTGAAGTACGCTAATGTCGACATTCCGCAGGCAGCTCAGAGAATTCCGAGCTGTTGAACAGCTATGGATTTGCTTAAGTAAGAGTGAAGTTGAATCGTTTTCTGTACGATTGTTTACCCTGTGTGCGCCACTGCCTTATTGTATAGTTGCTTTGGTCTCACATTAGAAACTGATAATTAATCGCGTAACCAAGATTTACCTCGGGAATTGGGTCGTCGAACCGATACTGGGATGGCAAGAAGGAAGAGCTCGTAATCGCCCCTCTAAAGAGCGATGGTGTCGTCTTCCCGTCGTTAGCAATGACGTGTTGTAGAACAGAGCCAGCACCTTTGGAGCTGGATTGAGTTATACAACTCGACAAACAGAAACCGAGAAGGTATACCAGCAGACACGCCCCAAATAGTGACTTTCCCTGGGTCGCCGCCGAATTTGCTGATCTAGAATGAGATTAAGTACACAAACAACACTTTCTGGGCTGAGAGTATATATACATGCTGCTGGACCCAGTTAAGTGCGAACTGCTGATCCACTACACCAAATTTCACGTGAATCTCTAGCCCGACAAGTAAAAGTTGTGAGCACGTCACTCACACAGTCCTACATTCAAAGCACCTTCTGCCTTGACCTTCGCTCCGGGCAGAAAGCCAAACAGGCCGAGACGATATTGGATTACGACGGCGACAACACCTCCAGACGCTTCCCGAATAAGATCGTTTCCATCGAAAACATCTGTTCCCTGAAAGCCTGATGCACTTCCAGCAACGTAGCCTCCCCTGTTATTCGAAACCCATTAATCCATAGGATTTCGATCAACGAGAATGAAAATTGGCTATACCCATGAATCCATACTACGACGGGGAGGTTTTTCTTATCCACGGATCCTGGAGTGTAAACACTATTTCGAAGTACGAATGGGCAACGTTTTCCTCCGAATTAAAAGCGAAATACCGACTTAAGAAACAGACAATCCTCTGACTCCGAAAAACTATCACGTTGTTCCAGCCTAGCTGCACTTCGTCGCATCTGAATAGTCGTATTGCTTGTACGAAAAGGTGAGGCTGGAGCCATTCCGGCAATGGCTTGAAAACACGCGTTAGGCAGAACGTCAGCTCTTCGAATACCACGAGTTGGTGATGGGGGCTGGGGCTCTCTCCAACGAAGATTACCTGGCAAGGAGTTAAGTTGGCGTCACCTTCGAAGCCGGAATACTCACCAATGGGTGGTGCAGCGAAGCGTATACCAAGGAACTCTGTGTTTCCCGTTACTCCATTCAAAACGCCCTTATATCTCGCGTAACCAAGGTCGACTATCTTCCCAGAAAGGCCAGTAGCACGTATCCACAGGTTGAATATGAAGACCGCGAAAGGAATGATAAGTTGGTTGAGCACGAGCATCCTGCAGCGCAAGGACCTTCGTGGCCGTTGCTCCGATGGAACGGGCGCCTGGGACCTCCTCATTACTGATTTCCTCTAGCGTTATAAATGGCAAGGTCACAGTAAGCTGTCAGAGTGGGGTTAAGATGGGAGCCTTTAGGCCACTGGGAAGAACGATCATTTCGTCTCCAAGCTGAGCGGCTTGTAGCTGAAATGCATTAAGCTGCTGGGTTTAGGCCAGGCTGAGGATGTTGCCAATGAGGAGGAAGAAAATTGAACCGCGCCCAAGACCTCTAAGAACTGTTTCAGAATCACCAGTCTGGTCATCGGCCTGCACCTTGCACGCCGGAAATTAGCCACTGTGTGTGTCACACTGTTACTTGTGTATTCAACTACGGTGACATCATGTCACTCGACGCGCTGCGCCGCCATCAATGATCACGATGATCATCGCTCCCCTCTCCCCTCCCCACCATTTCACGGTCTCTTCGCGAGACAGGCTTACAGCCTAGCCTGCCTCGAGGCACCCGCTCATATTCATTGTATTGCCAGAGATAATCAAATGAAGATATATGCTGCTAGCCTGCTATGGACTCATCTTTACGAAACCGCAGGCATCTGGATTCAGGGAAGATTCTGAAATTCTGTGGAGACGCATCATTTCTGGGTTTAAAGTCCTCGGCAAATGATCCCAAGCGCTCACTGACTCCTCCCTTCAATATTACTGTATCTAAAATGTCTTTGTTTTTGCATACTGAGGATTACGTTCTCGCTGATGAGCCATCTCCCTTGCCACTTACATAGTAGACCATCTAGATCCCAGCCCTAGAACTTGGAGATAGCCGCAGAGCGACTAACGCCGTGACCCGAGCTACAAACAGCCATTGCTGTACTCCAGGAATTATGTGAGCCTATAACTAGTCAATCGTCTTCCCCACAAGTACATCAATCAGGTAAGGATTTGATCTTCCATAGATCTGAGCTTTATCTCATGACTTCTTCTCATAGCCTGTAAGTGAATTAGACATCACTGGAGGTGACAAGAAGAAATTTGCATGTGGATTAATCATTAACCTTCTATATCCAGATTTTACTTACTGCGAGATTTGAAATTATTAAACATAGGGATCATTGTTCTTCGTGACAGCGGCCATGACTATAATGCAATGAAGTCACGCTTCCGGTCAAATTGGACAGAAGCGGCTTATTTTGATAGGAACGGCAGGCGGGGAGCTGTCTATGCTATGCTTTGGTAGAGGAAATTCTGGCTTTTGTCTTGAGGTAACTCTAAATGATCAAATAGAATTAGCCTTTGCGGTTTTATTAAATAGAAATATCGGTATGCACCTCCTCTTTAAATTACCAAAATGATACCGTGCTTTTGGTATTTAAATCAGGGGTGATGAAGAGCGTTCTGGGAGAGCTCACAGATATAACAAATCGTGCGAAGAATTCGCCCTCACCGGCGTGATTTGGCTTACGGGAACTACTCTTGGGTAAGTGATGTGTGAGTTACGAAGATGTGAATTACAGATTAAACCGGAAAGCATAGATCTCTCATTTGCGGATCTCTTTCTCACCCTCATTATCGTTTCGCGGATATATTCAGCAACTTCTAGAAAGATTTCTCTGCTTCCTTTCGTGTGCGATTGCAGCAAGTGTCATCTTCTCTCTTTTTCTCGTAAATGCATATCTTTTTGAAGTCACAAGCTACTTTCTTTCTCACGTCTCTTACAATTATTAATTTCTCTGGTAAACTCTTTCCAGCAAAGAAAGCAGCCCATGCGTCTCAGGCCTGATAAAATTAGACATAGCACTTCAGAGCGCTACTCCTAAGCCTGTCAAGCCCCAAGAGCTTACTTCTCTTCGTAAGCTGATCGCGATGGTGTATCCAATCGCATTATCCGTTTCGTGTCACGCTTCATTGGCGTTTTCTCCGTATATCGCTTTGAGACCTTTCCTCCCTTATTTATGGTGATCGACTATAGATATCCGCGGCGTAGGTTTCCAGCCCTCTACTATTGGGTACACCATGAGGACAATGGTGTCAGAGCAGGCATATTTAAGACTTTATTCTTCGCCGAATTATTTGCTGATTGGTGAACGAAAACCGTTCGTCGTTGGGGTTCTACCCTTCATCGATCTGCTACACAGCGGCTACACTTCTGCACATCGTTGAACGCACAGGTGTGAACATTTCGTCTCTTTGCTGGAATGGATATATTGCGCCTCCGTATTTCCAAGTACGTTTTTGAACGGAGAAACGTACTGCATAAATATATGCATATACGCCTGCGCCCTTGATAAACCTGGCTAACCCGTTATTTGAATTTTCTCTGTAGTAAATGGGACTGCTCCGAGAAACCTTACCCTACTATATCCCCATTTATGTGTTGAAATTCTAGGAATGCCGAGTAATAGTTACTAATAAATAACTTGGTCCCATACAACACCTTGTGGCTCTATAGATGATTTCTCTTTATGTTATTATGTCCTTCAGCTGACATATAGGCGCATATTAGCTCGCAGTCCAACAGCCTAATTAACAAAAATAGACTCCTTACCAAAGCTTCAATTTCTTCAATTTCGTTGTGTGTTAATCCTTCCGTAATATTATCGATCAATACCGCATTCCGAAACTCAGACGGATGCAGGAAGTCTATATTTCCGCTCGGCCTCTCATCCCGGATCGTCAACTCCAGCGAAAGGCGATGCAAGGTCTCTTGCGCGTCTGGGCGCAAGGACGGATCCTTCCGCCAGCAATCTTC
>JASFDH010001025.1:0-17465 GCA_036937195.1 Nidularia pulvinata
CAACAACACCACCCATAGCACCAGTCACCAAAGCGACTTCCCGAGACGCTTTCTGCCATGGAGTTATAGCCTTGGTACTTTCCTCTTCAGCTTTAGCAGTGTTTACAGGTGGAGCGACAGGTGTAGGCATAACACGGGGAACCGGTTCAAGCACATTGCCCTCATGGACTACGATGGAGCCTCTAACGACTTCATCTTCTAGATCAATCGCATATTTACCGTCCCCACCTAAGGAGAGTAGGAATTTGGTGATGTTGTTAGAATATAACGTCGATGATTGAGTTGGTAGCCTTGATGGAAGGTCGGTGTAGCCTATGAGATCAATAATGAGAATCTGGTTATGAAGATTATAATGAATGTCGGACCAATGACGGTGACTCCATTTTGAACGTTTATCTGTCCTGGACGCGTTGCAGTACAGTTTCCGCCTGCTTCAGCAGCCAAATCTACAATAACGGAACCTTGCTTCATGGCAGCAACCATTTCCTCAGTGATAAGTTTGGGAGCAGGTTGTCCGGGAATTAAAGCCTAGGGAGTAATGAAATTTGAGCCAGGGTTAGATAAAGTTAAAATGTAATGAACGAACCGTTGTGATTACGATATCTACTTCCTTGCATTGTTCCAAGAAAAGAGCCATTTCCGCTTCTATGAATTCCTTAGACATAACCTTGGCATATCCACCAGCACCTCCACCCTCTTCTTGGATATCAACTTCGATAAATTCAGCACCGAGAGATTGAACCTGCTCGCGAGCGGCAGACCGGGTATCAAATCCACGAACGATGGCTCCAAGTCGTCTAGCCTAAATTTAAAAAGGTTAGTGGCTATTATAAGCTATCTATCATACTTCACATACAGTGGCAATTGCACTTAAGCCGGCCACACCTGCACCAATGACCAGCACTTTCCCAGGGGGAATCTATACATTTCGATTAGCATATACACTCCACCAAGAGATCCCTCAGTACCTTTCTATAGAAATCTCGTTAACATCTCAGCAAACATCTCATGACTTTTCAAGACTCACCCGGCTGCAGTGACTTGACCAGTTAAAAACCTTCCGAAATGATTTGATGCCTCTAGAACAGCTTTGTATCCAGCGATATTTGCCATAGAGCTATGCGAAATGGCTCATTGATTCGCATGGTTTTATCAGTGTGAGACAATCGCACCTTAATGCATCAAAGACCTGAGCCCGAGAAATACGAGGTATCATGTCCATCTGAGAATCGGGATGAGTACCAGAAGAGGATAAATTATGCATGAAGAGCTCCTACCGCGAAAGCATTGACTTTTTGCGCAGCGAGGATATCCACGATCGCTTTATTCTGAGCCGGGTATAAAAATGATATGACAGTAGAACCTTCTTTGAGGTACTCCGCCTCTTGGCCAACCAGAGGCGGCCGAACTTTCAACATGATGTCGGATGAAGCTAATAGTTCTTCCCGAGAAACCAGAGTGGCACCTGCTGCAGCATATTGTTCGTCGAGGAACTGGGCCTCGAAACCAGCATTCCTTTCAACAAAAACTTTACCAAATCCTTTCTTGCGAAGAAGAGCAGCATTCTGAGGCGTAAGAGCGACGCGTCGCTCGTTCGGGAAGATCTCGCGAGGAACGCCGACAGTCAGAGAAGAATATGGCACGCCTGTGAGCTCATTGAAGGACTTTGAGGTCGCATCGTTCAGGATACGCGCCGAGGAATGAAAGAAACGATGTCCTGTAGCAACTTTAGCATTATCTGATTGGCAAAAGGCGTTAATGAACTGACCACGCGCTGGTCGAAGGCGAGCAGCAAGCTGAAGTGCAGATGCAATTATAAGACGACGGCCTGACGAGGCTGGTAAGGAAAAGGAGGGCTTGCACGCCATGTTGGCCTCAGTGAGGGACACGACTGCAATGGGTAATCCAAGGATGATCTGGCAGTGTTGTAAGTCAAGTGCTCTCGTGCGACCTGCCAGTTCAGGTCTGCAGGAGTCCTTGACAGCTGGGCGGCTAAATCCGTTGGCACGCCCATAACGGCCCACATAGCCGAGCTACGCGAGCACGTGATTACTACCCCGCATTTCTGATTGAGATCGCATTGTCGATCACGCAGTTCAACTTCCATACTTCCCAGTTCCTTGTGTCCTCGGCCGACAATTGCCCGTAAACCAGAATATATAACGTACACGGTATACAACAAGGCGTATTACAATACTGTACACTATTTATGAGCTATTTTTATTTTCTGCCCTCCCCTGCCTCTCTTACCTTGTACGTCACAACGGGCCGAAGCATGATTGCACCTTTGCAGACGTGGTGCCCCTCCATGTCGTCCACGACACATTGCACATCCTTATAGGCTTCAGGGCGTTCCTCGATAAGAAGATCAGGATCAGTGCAAATGACTTCCGAGCCGAATGCAGTCGTAGTGAGACTTGATTTCGCTATTTTCGAGCCACCGTGGAGCTGATTGCGACCATACCGTCGTCCTGCCCCGTGAGCTAAGGAATGTGCTATATGTCAAAGAAATCAGATATATCAGCATTTCCTATGTGGCGAGAAGCATCCATAAAGCTGACCGTTCAGTTGCCCATCCCCGGTCGGTTGAAGTAGCCACGTGTAGTCTCCTCGGCTTCCTGGACACGGCACGATGCCTTGATCGGCAGGTGCAGCACCTTTCCTGTGCACCCACAAGTCCTCCACCTGTTCCCCCACTGTCAGGGAATGTTTCGTTACTGAATTATGCGTGACGTCAATAATTTTCTTGATGTTATCGTAAGACGTTGGGTGAGAATCTGAGCCGTCATTCTCATTCTGCAGTGGGGAGTGGATACATTCATCTATGCGATGCGCAACAAGGTCTCGATTCGCAACTGCCCAATTGACTGCATAGTCATGCTCTGCGAGATATTCAGCGAAGCGTTCAGAGTCCGGTGGAATGTAGGGGTTCGACTCGGTCGCTGTTTCTTTAGCAAGTATGGAGGCGCCCAGACCACGAGATCCAGTATGGACTAGAGGTACCCTTCAGACCATTTATATGCTCAAACGATAAATCGGAGCATACCCAAAAGGAATAGCTTGCCTTCCTCGATGCCCGATGAGGTAGCGACGGAAGCATCTACAATCTTCTCCACGGTGCAGATTTCCGCGAAATGATTGCCAGCACCAACTGTTCCTAAACTTGTCTCATCAAACGGAGATGTTCTTTCGATGCCGTACTTCGACAACCATTCAGAGATATTCCCAGGCCATGGGTCATCCAGCCCTCGCAACAAACTGGCAAGCTTCCTGGGGTTGGAAATTGAGCGGGAAGATGCAGATAAATGATATAACGCTATGCCGCATCCAACATCGGAGCCTATAAGAGCAGGATATATGCCTTCTGACGCGATGGCGCAACCTGAAACAGAAATCAATTTAGTGAACAAATGAAGAAAAGGAGGAGATGTGGATTCTTTGCACCTATAGGGAATCGATTGCCTGGATGAAGGTCGGGCATTCCAATCGCCAAGCGTACACCCTTCAAACCACCGACGAAATTCAATTGTTTAATTGCCTGGTCGTCTATGAAGCTCTTCCCACTTTGAACAGCAATAAGTATATTTCGTCGAAAATTGGCTAATTGGAGCAGAGAATAGCCACCCACTCGATTATCCGGACGATTCCTGGATTGGTGGAACGATCGGGGGCGGGAGGCGGTCCGCTGTAGGGCTCACCCTTCCCGACCCAGACTTGCGCAGTCTGATCTGGCAAGTCCGCACCATCTTCGAATGGAATACCTCCAGGGAGAAAGACCGACGAAAGGCCTTTAACTTGGAACTTATTCCGGGCTTCACGAAGGATTCCCTCCTTCCCTCGAGTCTTCTGCGAAGGTACAAGCGCGAACTTCTTGGAATGGTTGAAGTTCAGGATAACTGTCAGAGCAGTTGAAGGCATGCTAATCCGGACTTCCGAGGAAATAATACGAATCTTCCTAGCACTGCAAGGAGGTTGTTTATGAGAGGAAAGCCTGTGTATTTACCCAGTATTATGGGCGCATCGATAGAGTCACCTTGACCGTATGTAAATGAGTAACTTTAAGTAAACCGTGTGACTAAACGTGAAACAATCGAAGGCAGTCATCTGATGCTGGAGAGCACCGCGGCATACTGGTCCGGATTCCGATAATCTACACTGCATGGTCGTGTGGCTCCAAAAATTGGAAGTTGGAACGTTTGAACGATGGCGACGGTTCTGATGAACTGCGTCGATGGATTCGAACATTTCTAGGGCAAATCTATGGCTTTGAGATTATCTATTGCCGATTCATCAGGCTTGCAAATACATTTAGCATAGTTGTCAAACATAATTATATCCTACATCTTCAGTTCCCGAAAACATAGTAGATGGAAGCTAAGGGCGAGATAGTACAAGCTTTGGGCTTATTGGAAACTTCATACGCAGAATTACGATGAGTGATAAGCGAAAAGCATCAGGATCTATCTGATTCGAGAAGTTCAGGTTTGCAATGATTCAATTGGACGCACACAACTTACCTCGTCGGCCTCAAGAGCGCTAAGCTTTTGTCTTGCCGCTGAGTTCTCGCTCGACCTTCACAAGAGCCTGGGTATGTGGGTGATCCCACAGAGCTTGGGCCGCGCTGGCGGCAATAGGTGGTAGAGGCTTCCGAGGAACGCCGCCGTACCCATACAGCTTCTCCAGGAGATATTTAGTTCCTGAAATAGAGGCTTTCGCAATTGTGTAGTCGGCACGTGCAATGATGCCTTGGAGTTGTTGAGCTTCTGGGAGTATAGATAGATCCTTCTTCGAAGCCTCGCTCAGGGAAAAGAGTTTAGTAATAGAATGCTGCGACTCGCGGTTAGAATAAGTTTCCCGAGGATGAAGCGTTGGCATACGGGAGCGACGTTGGCGAGACCGGTGATGGCACCGTCGCCGTTGGAGAACCCGGACGGTATGAGGAAGTCTATGAAACCTCCCAAAACAAGGAAGGGAGCCTGGGGATTCTTCCGAGGATGGGAAGATACAAATGCCGGACCTGATACAGCGTCCGCAATTCTGGTGAGCTTTCCAACATTTCCGCAACTTTGCATACCTCAGTCAATTACTCGGAAGTACGGATATGCAAGTCGGTACTTACGTGAGTTTAACTCCACAAATGTTGGGGCATTCGGTGGCAAGCTCCGTAATAAGGTCGGAGTCCAAGTCAATACCACCGCTGGCACCAGGATCTGAAATCATTGAGAAGTTAGCGAATGAATCGATAGAAGAGTAATCGTTGCACTTGCAGTTGTAAATCATAACGGGGATGGGGCTCTTCTCCGATACCTCCACCCAGAATGCTTTGAGTGCTGCACTATTTCCTGCCAATGCTCCTGCAAAGTATCCGCTGGCGATAACGATGGCATAGTCAGCTCCAGCTGCTGCTGCCTCGTTTGTAAGTTCAATGGTCTCTCTGGTGCTTCCAGCTCCAGTTCCCGCGATTATAGGAACACTAGTGTGTCCTGTGTTATCGAGAGCTTTCCGTGCGGCGTGGATGAGCTTCACCCTCTCCGCGTGAGACAGATGGATCGCCTCTCCCATAGAGCCGGCAATGAGGGGGCCAACTCCTGCGTTCGCTACGCGAGCCACATGGGCTTCGAAGGATGGGATATCTGTAAATCGTACTGTTAGCCCATAAAACTGTAGATAAAGGAAGTTGGAGCTTACCAAGGTCTTCTGTATCAGGAAGGAAAAACGAAGGGATTGGGGCGTAAATGCCCGCCTTCAGAGGACGAGAAACTGAATGAAGGCCGTTGATACCGTTTACTCCGTTGGCAGCCATTGAGATAGGAGAGGGAACGGGCAAGGAACGGGTGATGGGTTGGGGATGAGGGATGCATGTTCAGGTTCAAGACCGAGATATATAAACGTCTGGTGGTAAGTGGCGCCTAGCATGCTCGGACCGGGAAAAACGGGCCGAGATTGTCCACGCACACACCCCGGACCGTAGTCGGCAGATCACCCGTCCCCTCATCCGCTCAAATGGTCTTGCCTCGCCCAACACTACTTGCCTCGCTCAGCACGGGCTATCTCCACAAAGGGCCCCGGAGAGCGTTGATCCCTTTTGGATTAGATAGCCCCTGTATTTTGTCTCTGTCGATCCCCTCCACAACTGCCGTCTACAGCCGTTCCGGCTTTCAGCTTCAGCGCTCCAGCCCCGGGCCTCAAGCTCATGGCGTCGGGGCGGGCTCCTGCGGCTTTACCGCACAGCACAGCAAAAAAGGAACGCAGATCGTGGGTATGTCAAGAATCTCGATCCTCCCTGAGATAATCTTCACATAAATAATATCACGGCGTTGGGACCAAAGGCGATATATAGAACTCACGAGATTCCTGACGAGCTGTGGTAACTACTTCTCAACATGAAAAAGATACCCTCGGAAAAACTAAATTGGAGAGCCGTAATAGAGGTAATTATGATTCCTAAATAAATCACCGTCGGTAGAAGGACGGAGACTAATAGAGACTAGTAGAGACCGCGTATCAAGTCGAGGTTAGTGATGTCGAGAACTATCTTGAGCTCGAAAATCCAGTATATGGACTGGGAGGCGGAAGGAAGCATGCATGAGAGTACTTTTTTTGTACAAATGAATACGGTGTGTCTGGAAATAATGCACAAAAAGCATAAAACAAACCGTGCCATATAGTGTCGCGGTACAGAAAAAGTGATAAGGAGAAATCCGCTCAGTCGACAGTTTGTAATGCGGAAGCGAAGATGGTGCGCAAAATGAACTTTGTGCTAGATGGATTGCGATGATGTCGGTGTCTGTTGAGTGTCCCATGAGCCGCGACGTTCTCGGGATACACAGATAGGCTGAATAGCTGTGCCTGAATGTCGTTCAAACAAGCAGCGCTATCCTGTGACCAGCTAAAAAAAAGTGGGTCAGTTCTGCCGAGATTCTTCAGAAGAAGGATGTAGAACGAACTGTGAGATCAAGCAACACCCAGAATATATGGTGATACCAATTACTGGGATTTTCCTTCAACTACTTCAAGTAGTTCCATAACCTCTCTTTCCCACTCTTTCCAACCTTCCTCGTCGGCGTTGCCTTCATCTGCCAGAGCCTTCTGGAACACTTCCCAAGGGATGCAGCTACGGTCGCCTTCCTCGGTAGGCTCGAATACGAATCGGCCTTGACGAGATCGCGTTAATGTCACAACATGACCTGCAGAACCAACTTCCTGAGCCAAATCGTGAATGATAGAGCGAACGTATGTTCCACCGGATACTTTCATCTTTACAACGAAAGCTGTTGGTACTTCGTCCTCCGCAGGAAGATCTGGTTCGTCTTTGAGGGAAACAGCTTCATCGGCCCCTTTTAATGCCATTTCGACGGCTTTTTTGTCCTCATCGGACATTACTTTAGTGGGCCAACGGAACTCGTGGTTCTTTCCTTTCCATTCTACCAACTCTAGCGAATGCACAGTGACTTTGCGTGGTTCGATAGGCCGAGGAAGCGGGATGCCTTTGCGGGCGTACTCGTACAGCGGCTTTCCATCCATTTTCAAGGCAGAAAAACTGACAAAACATCAGAGACGAATGAAGCGAATAATAATTACACGCACATTGGGGGAGTTTGCATGATCTCTCCGGTGAACTTCCCTAGAGCGGCTTCAACATGCTCTCGGGTAACGTGATGCCATGGTGCCAGGCGTACTCTAGCACCCTCACTGTCATATGTATCTGTCTCGCAGCCGAGAAGGCAAGTTGCACTGTATTCCTGTATACATGCTTAAACATTAGAAATAATATCCATCTCAAAACACATACCTTCGTGCAGTTCAAAAAATCGCTCAGTTTCTTTGCACCTTTGCCAACACCGACAACTACAAGATATACAAACTCATGAGCAAGAAATACAGTCAAGAAGGGGGTAACCCAACCTAAAACCCCATCTGCAAGGGGATCGAGCGTTCCGCCTTGACCTATTTTGATGTCCTCTCGATTGTGCTTCCCTCGCTTTCGCGATATCTTCTTGCCCTTCATTTTTTCCAGCTTCTCTGCGTCAACGAACAACTTTGACCTTGCAACCAATTGCTGAATGTCATGGACAATAGACATGCTGGTAGGTCCAGAAGGCTTGACTACGCCAAATAGAGCAGACAGTGGCACTGGAGGAAGGGAGACTTTAGGCATAGCGATAGGTCTTTTCTTCGTCGGTTCTGTGAGTATAGCTAAGTCACGTTGAATGAAAATGAGATTTCAAGCTTGCTGTGCATTCTTACTGTTATATAGATGAATTCGAGAGGTTGGCACGAAAGAATCAAAATTCTGCAGACCTGGGTGAAAGATCTGAAGATCTGCAGTTGAATTTCACATTCCCACAGTGGTTAATAATAACAGAGGGCGCGCTGTACAACCTCAGCGGCGCGTAGGATTACTTTCTTTCCCTTTGAAAGTTGAACTTTCTGCATCCAGTCCATAGCAGTGGGCATTCACGCCACTGACAATTATAATGACTTCACCATGGGACGCTCCTAGTAAGTAAATGTGCTACTATTTTGTGTCTCAATGTGCCTTTTCCATCCTGTGAGCCAATCACAAATTCAATCGCGTAGCACATGCAGACGAAGACAGGAACCCGGAAGCCCGGATCGCTGAATAGGTCTTGACCATTTACAACGCTTGGCGCTTGCAATTCGAAAACACAACCTCATCGAAAACTCCCAGCTCTCTCCAACAAATACATGGCTGGCTGGACGCGCCGTCTATCCTCTGATTCTCCGAGCCCCCATGCTGTCTATGAACGACCATTGGGCCTTTATGAAAAAATGTTTTACTGGGATGGCGTATTCAGCGGGACTGCCGATATAATGCAGCATGCAGAAGTCGACGTTGCAGATGGATCAAGGCAGGATATACTCGATGAAGGCAATGTGACTCGGACATGGATGTCTTTGAAGCACGAATTTCCCCTCCTTGGAGCGCAGTTACAGGAACGTGAACAAGGTTCCCAGATATATTTTACAGTTGAAGAAGAACATCTGCAGAGCTGTTCTGCCGATGAAATTACATTTCGCAAAGTCGCATCGGAGGAGGACGCACGGCAGTTTGTCCACGATGTTGTGAATGGACCGAGACCGCTTTCCAACGACATGATCTCCCGACTTTTCATCCTTCCCAGAACGGACCAGCCCACCCGCTTTCACGTTATGTTCTATGTCGCTCATCTCATTACAGATGGAACCGCAAATATGGAAATACTGAAAACCTTCCTTGAACGCCTCTCGTTTATGCCCAAGGGCTTAGTTTGGGATCTGGAGGAACAATTGGCACTCGCCGTACCAGCAGAAGCAGTGGACCCCCGTAAACATTTGAGCATTGCGAAAAGGAGATGGCGCGATGCCATAGCCCGCACCATATGCGATATCCGCCTTTCAAAATTCACGGTGACTCCCATCATTGCATGATGCCAGTATACCACATTACTTACCAGTCTATCAATCTACTTCTTCAGGGAGGTCATACACTTCCAAGAAGGTTGACCAAGCTGACGCCTTACACTCCCGCTCGGTCCGGTCGCATTGCGTCCTCCTTCACCCCAGCCGAATCAGCTGTCATTATCCAGAACTGCCGCAAGAGCAAGATAACGTTCGGAAACGCGTACCCCGTACTAGGTCAGCTGGCACTTACCCGGGTGCTCTGTCGACGGTATATTTGTGGGGAGATTAGTGAGGAGGAATGGGACTATAGGAAGAAAGAGCCGATGATGACTGCTGGTCCTCTCAGTTTGCGGCCGTACCTCGATCCAGACTGGTACAACCGCGGAGGATCCAACCACGTCCTTCTCTCCATCGGTTTCTTCTTCTATACTCTCCCGTTTATGCCGCTGGGGTCTGCTTCCAATCTCGCTCGCGGAGATCCCCTTCCTGCATTCGGGTCTTTACTTTCTCGGGGAAGATTTATGCTGCGGTCCAATATAATCAAGAAGCAGGCAGCATTCTTCCTCAAGCATCCTCTTTTCTTGGAGACCTCTCTTGCACGATTGCCCGGAAGAGTGGCAAGAGTCAGTGCTAACGCTTCGAGATGGAGACGAGGCGAGATTCCGAAAGATCTAAGTGCGAATCCCTTGTCTGCCTTGGAGCAGCCTCTGGAAGGGCCTGTAGCGTTCCAAGGAGGGTCAAGTATGGGGAATGTATGTCGTTCACCTGTAGATGCTATGCAAAAGACATACTCATCTTTGTCTTACTCAGGTCGATAAAATTGTCCCTCTAACTTATCCTCTTAACAGCGACAAGCCCATTCTCCATTTGATCAAGTTCGGGTCCATGCTTCGCTGCAGGCCAACTGAGTTATATCTGGGAGCAAGAACATCGCGCGGACAACTGGACTTGCACATTTTCTACGATAGAAATGTCTATGATGACGGGCTTGCGGAAGAGTGGCTGGAGGAGGTCAAAACCGCCACCATGTTTTATCTAGGGAACGGAGATCAGCCTTCTTTAGAGCGTGCTCGTCTATAGCCACACGCATTACTAGTCATGAATGTGTTTAAAATTTAGTAGGCCTGCATACGGAATACAAATAATGACCGCTAAATACTATCGCGCCTCCGCTGACAACCAAGGCCCACCACATATACACCTAAGCGTCCACACCTTCGCCCAATTCCGCCACCGGACACTGATCTGGGAAGGGGATGCTAACTCACTACCGACCTCCGAGGTCCCCTTGCAGCGCAGACACACCCACGCAGTCCCGGGATTCGCGAGAGTCCCCTTCGTGACTATGTCTTTGGTTTTCTCTTTGCGCGAGGTGTCCATACTAAGCCGCGCCACCCCGTCTACGAGGTCTATCGGCTTGATGAACAAAGTCGCCTTGTCCAGTGTCGACGACTGCGTGAGTTTCTTCATTGCCTTACTCAAATGAGCACGCATCGCAGTCGTGGGCCGGCAGGAAACTAGGGCCCTGCGACAGTCTTCCGCTATTAAACGAAGAAGGATTTATCAGCCCTGGAAATCTTAACAGTAGATCAAGTGCTCACGTTCTAGTGTCCGAGAATCCCTAACGACCTCCTCCAGAATCGCATCCAGAGCCTTGATATCAACCCCGCAGCGATCAATCAGATCAATGAGAACGTCTCTCGCAATTTGCGCGTTTTCCCCCCGTGCGGATAGCGAGCCTACGAAGGCGCGGTATTTCTTCACATGGTGCAGTGCGGCGAACAGGTTTTGCAGGGCATATGGATGCACGAGGTGCAGGAGCACAGGTGATTCTAGCGGATGCAGGAAGGCTGGGGAAGGTGGGGCTGTCAGTGTGACGTTCTTGTACTTGGTAGGAGAGGGAACATTACATACCGGGCGCACCAATTTGCGATTGTGGGTCAGAAACATCACAGAAGAGCACAGATTCTTTCATGAGACGCTGCACGAAGTTGACGATCCACGTGCACAGCCCAGTTAATTGCCACATAGCGTCTGCAGCACAGTCAGTGCCAGAATCATATAAAAGATTGTCGACAGGATACCTAGATCGTAGGATTCTCCCTCCATGCAATCTTCAAACACCATATTACACGCCGCAAGCGAGCACATATCATGAGCAGTTTCCCAGCGCGCAGTCAACGCCTGTCGCTCAGCGTCATTGCTCGCTCCTTTCGCTAATGCCCTGTAAATTAATTATTATTACGGCGCCAATCCCAATGTTCGAAACACTCACTTGTACACCTCCACCGCAATCCCCAGAATATCCCACGTCCAGCAGTACGTCAGTCCGTTATCGTGCCTATCCAGGATCTGGAGCGCATGGTACAGCGTATCCATCGTCTCGTCGAGGGAAGACGACGGCGCGGCCAACAGGTGGGCGACGTCGCTCGCGGCTTTCCGCCCCAGAACGGCACTGGCGAGCACCACGGAAAGGTGGGGCTCTGCTCCGCCCATGGGGTTCCTGTGTGGCTTTGGGAGGCTGTGTATCGACATTCCTACGGGCCAGAGGGCTGAGGAAATGGTACAGAGGAGGGCGTGGTTCGGGGAGAGGATTGCGCGGATAGGAACTGGGGGTTTTGTAAGATTATGAGGTTATCGCTATATTTTTCAGTAACACTTACATTCCTGCCCAGCCTTGTCGATCGGTGATTGGAGCGCGGAGTACTCCCAGTCTTCGGCGTCGTTAAGGTCTGGTCTGCAATAAACAGCATGTGAGCACGACCTGAACGAATGCGAGGCGAGGCACATACAGGTTCAGGACTTTCACCGTCCCGACTGGCGTCTCCTTAGCCTTGGGACGGCCTTTGGGCAAGGTGCCCGATGTGTCCAGTACGCCGGCGTATATTATATTCCGGCGGGTGTCCGATACGGAAGGCGTGAAAAACGAGAGTACACCAGGACTGAATTGCCGCGCGGCCTCTTGGTGATATGTCTGCAGGACATTTGAATGAGAAATACACGCGTGAAAGAAGAGCGAAGACAACACGGACCCATTTCGGCCGGACATTCTCCATCTTGTTGGCTGGGTTGGGCAATTGTCGGGTTATGCTGTACACAACAAGCTCGGATTTGGGGATTGATGTGACTTTGAGGGAGGAACTGTGAGTTGGCAGAGGGGATCGCGTAATGTAGTGCTCACAGTCATCGAAATCTAAATAACTGGCGGCGAGGTATATTTTGCTCCTCTCGAGATTGTTAACCCTCTGCATGGCGGGGGAGCGCGTTGAATCCAAAGGTAAGGACGGTCGTGGCGCTGGGGTGCAGATGAGGGTGAGGTCTGACAAGCCGGTGCGCGGCTGCTGGATAGAGGGCAGCGGGTTGACGGCCAGACCTGACAATCACGTCAGACAGACATTAGACCGGAGAAGGCTTGTAATTACCCATTGCAAACCCGTCAAACAAGAGCTGGATCTCGCACAAGTCGATGGAGGATTCTTCGCCCCACGTGTCCCATGCGGGGCTCTTGGTGTCCGAGCTGGATTGCGGAAGGTCAACGGGGCCATCGAGCGACATGGCGTCGAATTCGGGCACAGGGCGCGAGGCGGGAGTGGGCGGGATGCGGCGGGAGTGCATTGCGATGAGAATTGAGGTTTCTGTCCCGCGACGCGTCAGAATTGCTCAGTGATACAGGCACTGGGGAGACATACCGGTGTATCCAAGTGCAATAGAAGCGTCCGTGCAGATCCTAGACCCGCTCGGCCCATTGGCCGGCTCGTCAATGGGGGGTACGGGATGGCGCTCTGCAGCTACGCGCGGGAAGGACATGGAGGTACGCAGCATCTTGAGGGAGGTGATATAGAAGCGGAAGTAGCAGAGGTGCGCTTGGTGGTCTTGGGTTATGAGGAAGAGAGTGGGGGAGGCGACGTAGGTCACTGGGTTGACGGGCCCGCGGGGGGGCAGGCGGAAGGCGGCGCCGGAGGAATCGACGGTCCACTAGGGGATACCACGAGTTAGTGGGTGAAATGCTGCTCAAGGGTACGAACGCACCTCTCGGGGAGGTGCCAGGAAAGTGGCGGTGACTATGCCGCCGCCGTGGGGAAGGCTCCAGGACTCCTTGATGGTCCAGCTATCGAGCTGCGTACCCCGCTTCCAGACGCAGCCCTCGCCACCTCCATCGCGACTGGGGAAGTACGCGAAGAGGTGGTCATCGCCCGGGGCGACGCAGATGACGGTCGGGGGCTCGTAGGAGGTGGTGTTGGCGGTGATCTTGGCGGGGGACGGGATGGCGAACTGCTTGGAGGAGGAGAAGTGGCGGGCGGTAAGACGGGGCTGGGTGGGGTGCGCTGTGAAGATGACGGAGGAGTTGGACCATTGGATGGGCCTGGGTAGGGTCAGGAATTAGGATGAGTTTGGGTGGATGGTGAGTACTTGGGTGATAAGCGCACCTCTTCGGACGCTCGACAAGCGGATAAAAGTCCCACCAGCCTGTGCGCCAGTGGGTTGTCTCCTTTGCCTTGCCTTTCGACGGCGAGACGGATGGGGAGGCCATGGAGAGGAGGTGAGCAGGAGGTGAGTAACAGCGCGGGGTCGGGACAAGTAGCGGCAGTCACGTCTACGCGTCGCGATCATATCACGTCACGACCTTATCCTCTCCCCGCCATGTTCACCCCCCGCCAGAGCACCCGCGACATCGATGGCAAATCCACCCAAATCCTGCTTCAGACATTCGCAGACCGCATCATGGTCCTCATCACCCAGATGGGCAAAGTCGGCAATCTGGTACTCTACTTCCGTCCGCTAATACTCTTTAGACACCTAACCAATCTACGAAGATCCAAGCCTCCATTCCTGCGACGACCCCTCTTCTGCCCGCCCCACCCTCAGACCCGTCCCAGCCCAATCGACGTCCCCTCCCACCGCCCCCTCCTGCTGTACAGCTTACCCCGCTGTTTGGACGCCCTCCCTCGGAGCATCTCCAGACCCTACACTCCCTGTATGCTGCGCAGGTCGCGACGATCCTCTGGAACGACGAGACGCACGGAGGCCTAGAAGCGACACGGCGCAGCGTCGTAGTGGGCCTGGCGTTGCAGAAGAGCGACGGGAACGAAGAGGTGGGGTTGACGGAAAGAGAGAGGAGAATATTCGAGGGGATTATGGAAATGCTGCAAGACCTAATAGTACAGAAATAGGGTGGGGAATGCATCTATCTATACGGAAGCAGAAGTTCCAGGATCTGTACATGTTGTAAGTACGAGTTCCCCAAAAGAATATTGTCAATCTCAGAAACCACGATGCAATTTGCCAACGGATTATCTCCGAATTGGAACTGCTTGTAATGAATCCGTAGATCCCCAAAGGTGCTGCTATTTTGGTTTATTTCGCTGGACATGGGGCGCGAGTGGATATTCCTGAAGACTGGGTCGACTATATCTAGGATCGAAGCTATGTGTCCTGCAGATATCTTTCATGTGAACGATGCAGGGTTCGCTGTGCCAGGTATCCCTGACGGGGTACTAAACTGTTTATTGCACGAAGTTCGAATGCCAAAGGAAACAATATTGTGAGCCTTACGTTCCAGTTTTTTTTTTGTTCGGTTGCGATTTGCTCATGTTGTATGGACCGTTATCCTTGATTGCTGCCACTCTGCTGGCATGACGCGTTCCATGCAACTAAGCATAAATGTAGTCAATCAATTCCTTTCTAATCCACCCCCGATGCCTCTGAATATGGACAAAGCGATTCTTGATCGCAGCAGCCCTACGCTCGTCATGGAATCTTTCCATGGTTATTTCCCGGTGTACATCCTACTCGCTGCAGTATCGCGAAACAAAGGCGCACTAGATATATCTTTCAAGGATCCGGAGTGGTCTCTAGGCGGAGGACTTTTTACGACGCTGCTGCCGGACGTTTTGAAACATGACTCTGCGGGTATAGAGCTCTCGTACAAGACATTAATGAGCAAGGTTTTCGAACGGTAAGAAGTCCTGTTGTGCAGAAGCGAATGGGAGCGGAGCGCAGTTAGCGCTGTAGTGTTGAGGGCGAGCGTCGGTGAGAGTTGGATAGATTGTATGAAATGGCGAAGAGAATGACAATATCGTTCGGAGAGCGTAGTAGCAAGACACAAGAGGATGATTGTGGCGAATTTGTGTGCACGCAGGATGTAACGTCTAATGTAATCTAACCGTAAGTGGCTGTGCCGCGCGTTGGACTCGTCGAAGTACACGTAGAGTGACAGAACCTATGCGAAGACGCGCTATTTCGACTCCGTAGGCAGCTGGAAATCAGCCGCTTCCAATGCATGCAGCTTCTCATTTCTTGCCTGCTGGTATTTTGCCCATTTCCAGCGCAACAGCTCGCCCAGTCGCTCGTCGGGTGGGAGTGCGTTACGCGGGTGTGTCTCGTAGAGGTAGTAGGCTAAGACGCCAGTGAACACGCCAAGCAGAGGATCGACGCCGCTGGTAAAACATGCGTGAGATGAGGTGCAGTGAGCATGTGGGGAAAATACGAACCGAGAGAGCAGCGCGGGCGGGGCACGCATGGCGGACGTATGAACTCGGTGGTGGTGGTCGTGGAGAAGGTGGGCCGGACTGCCGGGAGCGTCAAAGGCCACGCGGAAATGGCAGGGTGGCCCGGGGATTGCACAAAAATTGTTGTCCCATCCGATTCTCGCACACACCCACTCACCCAGCCTCATCTCTTTTCAGAGCTTAACACGCTCTCTCGCTGCCCACATGTCCTCCTATGCCCTCGACCGCCAGATCCGCCCTATTTACGGTTAGCACCCAGCGTCTATTCACAGTTTATTTCATCGCTTTATTTCATTCTACCCCAGATGCGCTCGACACCGGTTCGAACAAGTCTGCCATCGTTGACTGCAACAAGCTCCTCAAGAAGCACCCCCAAAACGAGCTGATCAAAGTGCGCGCCTGCGCGACTCTTCGTTACGCGCGACTGACCCAACGCGTCATTAGGCCCTCAAAGCCCTCGCACTGGTTCGTTCGCAAAAGGTTGAGGAGTCCCTTGTGCTCTGCGACGAAATCCTCGCCGTGAAACCAACCAACGATGCTGTTCTGACTGCCATGATGCATGTCCTTCGCGGGCTCGGCCGACGTGCGTCCCCCAAATATCGCCTTCTACTAAATCCCAATTCTATTTCTCAATAGACAAGGACACCGTGACCATGTTCGAGGAAGCGTTCAAGCAGCAGCCTGCGAACGAGGATCTCGGTGCCCAGACGTTCTTCGCCAACATCCGTGCACAACAGTGGAAATCTGCCCAGCAAATCGCGCTCCGCATGTTCAAACAGTTCACGGAGGACCGCTACCTCTACTGGAATGTCATCAGTGCCGTCCTGCAGGTACCTTCTCACCCTTATTCCAACTTCTCGACCCTGCTAACAGCTCCGACAGGCAAACGAGCCCGGCACGTCCCCAAACATGCGCACCATCCTGTACAAGCTCGCACACCGCCAGCTCGGCCTCTCCACCTCCCCCTCATACCTCAGCGCCGACCGTTTCTACCTCCACCTCTCTATCCTCCGCGAGCTCGGGCTCTACGAAGAGGCGCACCAGCTCCTCAGCACCGAAGTTGGCGAGAGCATCTGCGCGACGAGCTTGTCATGTAACGAGCTCCGGCGCGAGATCTGGCGTCTGCACGGGCTGACGAAGGAGGAGGGCGAGCGCGCGCAGAAGCTTATTTTGGAGAAGAAGTGTGTGAATAACTTTGCTCGCGTTTTTATTGTTGCTCATATTTCCCAAAGGGATCGGAACTGGCTTGAGTTCCTGTCGGTGCTCGATGCTGTGCTCGCACCCGTCGCGTCAACGAGCGAATCTCCAAGCGAGGACGCGAAGAAGGAGTGCGTAGAACGTATCCAGGAGACGCAAAAATTCTTTACCACCATCGCGGAGCAAGATGGGCAGAAGGACCGCTCAGGCCCGCTGGCATTATTAGAGCTAGAAAAGCGGGCACGCGCACATGGGCTATCAACTGGTATGTAAAGCCTCTAACATCCTGCAATTTCTAACAGACAGCATTCCAGACCCCACGCGCATGGTCACCTTGATGGAACAGTACTTTGC
>JASFDH010001026.1:0-17458 GCA_036937195.1 Nidularia pulvinata
TCTAGTATTTAAGTACTTTGAATGTATCATAGTACTTCAGTTTGTTAATTATTGTGTTTAACATCCATACTAGTCTCTACCAAGTGAATAAGCTATTTCTAAATCATCCTCACTCATCTCTACTTGTTATCATCCCTCTTGCTGTTGTACTTTGCACTCAACAAGATCTCTGGTCTCTGGAGATCACTCCTGACCAAATCTCTGGTCAAGAAGTTGAGTATCAATTGTCACTATACCTAAAGCAACTCACTCACCATTATCTTTAAATTGGGTATTAGGAACAAAGGAGGTGCAGCACATAAGCTGAAACTGTTGCCCATCCTGATCTTTCTCTTTGGTAGTGCTCAAACATGCTTCCCAGAGATATAACCAGAGTCTCCAGAATCTCTCCCTGGTCTCCTTGTGCACTCTATCTGTCCAGAAATTCTAGGTTATACCCCAGAAATAAGTTCATGACATATTTGTCATATCCCAGCAGAGAAAAGGCAAGGAGAAGGAACAGCACACAGCAGTTCTGAGTACATAGAGAAATGATTATGACTGTTCCAGACCTCACTAAATTATGGGATTTCTTTTCTGGTGTTGTATGTCTCACACATTTGCAACAAAATTATGGCCAATCACAATCCATCATGAAACACTATGAGCCCTTGTTGGCTTTGCAAGGCCATCATGAGAACTTCACAAGGTCATGTTGCCTCTACACCAATAATGCTATATCCTTGTTATATTACCACCTCCAGATCAGATTAACACAGCTTACACTGTTGCACACCACCAATATGAGGGTCTCAGGAAGATTGCAAGTCAGTCAGCTGGCCTCCATAGAGATTGGAAATTAATGTAAAATGTACAGGCACTTCCAAGTTGGCATCAGGTTATTGAAGGATTTTGAGGTATTATGTAATATTTATTGGAAGTGTGAGTCAACCAGAGACATATATGACAAGTGTAGTGTGACTGAGCTAATGGCAAGCTCAGCATAGTTTTGTAGATATTACCATCTCCTGAGCTGAGGTATTTTCTGAGCCTTGTTCAGTATTCAGCATGATATCCACTGTGTTATGCAAGTTCAGCAACTCCCCATTCAAGGCTCTTGCAACAAAACTTTTACTGGCATAAATATCACAAATAAATTGTATATCTATAACCATCATTTATGGAATCCAATCCAGCATTCTCAGGCTCTTTTATGTCTTCAAGCTCCTCTCCTTCATCCAGTCCAATGTCTTCACCAGGTCTCAGAGGGCTGTTCTCCTCATCCTGTTGTATGTCAGACATATGTGAGGTGTTGTTGACATGGTCCATGCCTCGCCTATAATAATGCATCATTGTGTCACAATCCACAAATCTGTTGAGAAGGTGTTTGGAATTAATGAAACATAATTACAGAGATACTAGCAGGGCTCACATTCCCACATATAAGTCCACCCAGTCATCATCTTCTGTACCCAAAACATGAGCAGCTGACTCTGAAAATGGCAGCAAGGTCTCTGTATGACCAGCACTAAATGTGGATCTTAGAAATGACTCATAGCTACATTGTCATTGTCATCACCTTGCAAAGCAAGCACCTCAAGCTCTTCATCTAGTTCTTCATCAGTTAATCCCATCCCCATAGTCCATTTAGAATCTCTCCCAATAACACAATCCCATCTATTTGTGTCTCTGAGGCAGTTGAAGAGCTTCTAACATTCCATTTTAACTGGATATTCACTAGAAATGATATTGTCATGAAGTTGCCTTTTCTATTTAGCAATCATCATTATCTTATCTCTAAACCTTATTACAGGAGCATCTAATCTCTGGGATAACACATGCACACTGCAAGAATATCATGAGGTGACTGCACCTATGAGGACAGCACAATGCTTTCTTCTTTTTATGATTGATTGTTACTTATGTGCACAAAACACATCTAGCACAGTACATTACTTACATGCATAGACCATGAGTAGTACATGTGTAGTAAATGAGTTAGGTAGTATTTAGGTACTTTTTTTTTCTCAGAACCCCAGTCTTGAGCTGGTCATTTCTCCACTTGCAAATCAGTGATCATTCCCTTTCCCTTATTTCCTTTATTCCCTGGGTGATTTGATGACCTCAACCTTGCACTATTGTGTGTATTGTTTGTATGTCTGACAGACATATAATTCATTATCTGATTTAGAAGATGATGCACCATATTTGTTAATTCCACTTGAAGAGCTCTTGTCAGTGGTTGGAGGAGGAGAGTGTAAAGACATGCACAAGCCTTGGGGTGACCACATTATTGTGGCTGTGCAGATACAGCCAAAATTGGGTAAGGTAGATAAAATTATGCTATGGCAAATAACAGCTTTGCTGTTTGCATTCTGCAGTTATTCCAATAAATAGATCTAAAATGTGTTTATATTTTAAACATATATGACTACATAAATTATTCATTTCTTGATTTTGGGCAATATACTGAGCTCAAAAAGTGTAACAGAACATTAAAAAGAAAGCCAGAACAATCACATTGCAGATAACCTAGCAGATAATGCCCAGTGCGATGGAAGGTAAACCAAGCCTGTAGACTGCTTAGAAACAGATATTCTCCTTTTTGTACGTATAAACCGGCAGAGATGAATAAGAGATTTCTTGGATGCTTGAATGTATATATTCTTGCTGTATGTTACTTACTTGAAAAACTATTGTTGTGGTTGAAGAAAGAGAGTGTAAAGACATGCACAACCCATGGGATGACTGTATATTTGTGGCTGTACAGATACAGTCAAATTCGGTAGTGGCAGACAACATTGGGCCATGGCAGATAACGGTTTTGCCATTTTTATTCTATATTTATTCAACTAAATGAGTCTAAAATAAGTTTATATTTTATCACATATAGGACTACATCTAATATTAAATTTGTGATTTTATGAAATATATTGAGTCCAAAAAATGTGTTCACTGATAACTGTTAAGCGATGGAAAGGAAACCTTCTTCAATCGGCTGATCTGTATGCTATGGAGATCATCCCCGACACATGTACAATTCAATATCGGCGCTTTTCTGCTCCTTTTCACTTTAAATTTACTTCATATTATACATTCTGCTATCCATTTCCGCCTCATACTTTTCACAATACACTTTATTTCGACGAACGCCGGCCTAATGCTTCGTGATACCGAAGCCTTCAAACCTGATACAAATAACGGCAGCATATAACTGAGCCATTTAAGCATGCACTGACAGTGTGCTGCTATATGTATCGAGTACATGAATCAAACCAGCCAGTGTATGCACTTGTAGCACTAGTAGAACGAGGACACTGACGCGATGACGCGTGAACCCTGAGGTCTAAACAACTCAGCACTAAGCGCTCTCTTCTTGTCTTTTATAGTGGCCCGAGGGAAATACTCCCCTCTGACTCATATCCAATTTCATTTTGCGAGCCATCCAAATTCATTAAATTCAACAATAGCTAAAGGCTCTCCACTGCATGGGCGGGAACTTAATTAAGCTCAAGGTACGCTCGGCACGTTTCATTGGATAGAGTACACGAGAGCTTTCCTTTGATTTATAGGAAATTTCGCAATGAACTATGGCATCTTTCCTACCAGTGGTGCTAATTAAGTTCCACTTGAACTAGGTTTCAATATTTGAGTTTCCAATAACTACAAAAGCAAATACAATTTCAGATATAAGACCTAATTTGAAGAGTTTCTGACTTTCAAAGTCTATACAATATCAAATGGATGAAGTCTCATAGTTATGTTAGCGCATTAGTATTTCAGATCCTGTTTCCTAAAGAGATGGATCCAAGAACCATTTCTAATCCAGGATTTAAAAACTATCTACCTAGCTTTTAATGCAAATAACGTACCTGATTTGGATTCTGGTAGTCGCATGACCAGAGTTGAATCTACGTGATCCGTCCGATTAAGTAGGTATTTACTGCGTAGTTTCAAGAGTAACATACTGGGTTACCATTTGCTAAATTACCATCGGTGAGATCCATGCATTGGAATGGGTGTGCAACCCAGCTGATATGATCTTCAGGAACAGCTAAAATATGTGTGGGAAGCCAGTGCTGGAACTGCTGGTTCGTGTTTCCGTTAAAACAGGTCCAAACTTGAAGCTTGACTCCATTGGCAGTGTTACCATCCGTCACATCTAAACATTTATTCGTCCCAAATGGTTGGATTAGAGCTCCGTTAAATGACCATCTCTGACCCGGATTTCCATGCCTGTAGTCACAATCCTACAGGGCATTTTTATCGTCATGAAGTGGAGATGGATTAGTTGGGAAGACGTAAGCACCTTTATTATCACTGGGGCTCCATCATAATTTCCTGTTGCTGTGACACATTTTCCAGTCTGAGATGTTTTTATGATATAGGTCTGCGCCAATGGAAGTATAGTAGGGCAGTTCGTATTGCTGTCAGCCCCTGTAGGTGTATTCGGAGCGTGGTCCAACGCGTACGTCTGATACTGACGGGATATTTGCGTATCAGCATGAAGAGAAAATAAAATATGACAGGATGGGACTGACGTCATACCAGCAGTATGTCTCAGAAGTAGTGCCGTCCCCATTATCGTGTAAATACTGGCATTGAATATACTGACTGAATGTAGTTGCGCCAATGAGGCGGTAGTTCAACCCGCCGGAACTAAGCTGGTTAATGCAGCCTCGCAGCACCGTCTGGGAATATACGATGGGGAGGGCGAAAGCAAGAGCAAGATAAGGGAATATCATCTAGGACAGGAGATTTGAAAGTTACTGGCATTAAGTCATCGAGCCATGCCTTTATATTCATTAACACTCTGCCATTCAGGCAAAGATCCGCACTTTTGAAGATCGCCCGGGGGTTGAGCCATCTTACCTCCACTACGATGCGGTAAGAATCACCGCCGCTGTCCGGCAGGGTCTTTGCCAAGCAGGGGGGCTAGTCCGTACTCCACACGGGCTGCAGTCGCCGTGAAAAGCGGACTAAGAGTATACCTGACCAAAGGCAGTCATCTACACCCTTTCATCAAACTCTAAAGCACAGGATAATCTGGAGCTGTCCAGAATCTGAAGAAAGTGTCAGGCTGAAGCAGCAAGATGTTATTCAGAAAAAGTGAACGCACGGCTGGTACTCGAGTACGTGACAGCATGTCATCACAAGCACGTATGCACTTTACAACTTTGATGCCAAAGCCAGCGCCAAGGCTGACCAGCTGATCAAGTTGAAGCAAATAAGCTTGCATGCGCTTGGCAGGTCCGCAATACGAACTGAATTGTGCACTTTCAATGAAAGAATCCGGGTATTTACTCGTAATGCTCCAGCCAAACATAAGTATCGTCGTTGAAGGTCGAGAACAATAGATAAATCAATTTGGAAACCCATTTTCAGGGGTTTCACTGAAACCCCCATGTAAAATGCAAGTGGGGGTTCTTTGAAAATCGGCGGCGCTGGCCGAGGTCGGTGATCACTTGCGTGAGACAATTTTCTTAATCACAATTGCTATGGCTAACCGGTTGTTTGAACCATCTTGACCATTTCAAAAATTAATAAAAGCTCCCATCCTCCTATCCTCTAAATATTTGCTAGACTTATATTTTGCCTTCTAATGTACACGAATATAATATTTTTCCATGAATAAATTTTAACGAACGATTGTAGGAGCATTTCTGTTTCTCGAAAGTTGGAGTCGTGAATTTACTACTAGTATCACTTCCTGAGTTTTGCAAAACTTTTGATAGGGCACCCATATCTTTGTCAAATCTTAACAGAATTTGATAACTCTTTTACAAAAGAAAATCCTAGCATCTCAGCTTTACGTAGGTATAAATTTTATGGTATCATCTGCTCCCAGTGGGTAGATCTCGAAATTCACTGGGAGTTGCAAAATGTTGTCACAGAAGTCATACGCCCAGCTGTCATGCCGCTTGATGCTCTAGCTCGGCATCACTGCGAAATATGAAAATTAGTGTACTATGGGTGACCAGATGTTTGAATCATTTTGACCATTTCGAAAATTAAAAAATGTTCTCGTCCTCCTATCCCTTAGATATTTGCTATAATTATGTTCTGCCTTCTAGTATACATCAATATAAATTTTTATACTGATAAAGTGGGACTAACAAATGTAGAAACACTTCTGCTTCTCGGAGCCGTGGATATGGGGTATTTGAATCGATTGTCACGGCGCCGTCACAATGGGTATTGGTACTCTAAATGTCGGTAGAGCGGCATTACCATTATATCACAAGCGCGAGTAGAGCGCAAAACTAATTGCCCTCGTTGCAGACTTCAAACTCCGCTTCAACCAGGTACAGTCGCATCATGCTGAGAACCTCGTCGTTCATTCTTTTTCTCATTTTTGTCCAAGTTCTTTATCTTTCACAAATAAAATTGACAATCCAACTCCATATATATGTAGCTATGTGCTGGTCTTTTTTGAGAAAATCATACACTAGGATCGGATTAGATCTTATTTTTGATGCTATTACACTAAGCTATTTGATGTAATGAAAAACAGTCTTTTATTTTTAAAAGCACTCTTGCATGAAATTTTGTGAAAAAAACTTAAGTAGCAATTAAGAGTAAGTGAATATTGACCTAAATAAAAAAAATTCAAGCCTAGAGAATTGTTGTGGCCAGAGTTATTGGACTAGTTCAAACACTGGTCACAATTCAAACACCCAGCCACCCATAGATCTTCAACCAATCTCATCAAGAAACCAGCTGCCATTTGCAAAATGGAGACAAGATCAAAATTTGTTCATATTGCAAATATTAGTTGTAAATATGTACAGTAAATGAGACAGTTATGCTACATCTGGATAGTATAGAGGCAATAAATGGAAATGGGCAGAGAACATTGGAAGCATAGCAGGAAATTATAGTGCAGAATCAGAGGGTGTTGGAAGAGGTCAGAAGAGATTGCAGATGTAACACATTCATTGAATGCAATAGTATTCTAGTGCTCCTTTGTACACCCAAATTACTTTCAGCATTTATAGTGATAATAACAACTTATGATCAAATCTGTTTTGACAATTATGCAATATTATTGAATGCCTATTATATGTCCAAATTTGAGAGCAAATGAGTTGCATATGAATGTACTATCAACATTGAAAGTCAGATAGTGAATTTTGCCAAAAAACTACTCCCTTGGACAGCATCACAGCTCTGTGTGTTATGGCAATTAAGCCTTTGTAGGTTCAAAGCAAGTTCTTGGGTTCTGAGTTTGGTTTAACAGTGGTGAAACCACATGTTAGGTTCTTGGGTTTGATGTATAGACACACTTCCTATTGACTAGGACAGTTGTCAAGCCACTAAGTCTCTGTCTGGGAGAAGCTTAGGTTCTGAAGAGCCTCTAGACTAAGTCTAAGAGGTTTGAGTTGTTCTGGGTTCAAGGGACTTGAGCAGAGATGACAATGAGGCTATATTTGCCTAGGTCAAGCTAAAGAGCAAGACCAGAGTGCAGAGTGCTACTTATAGTAATCTACGATGGTCTGCACATGATGTACTAAGTATAACTACTGTTATTGTTGGCTAAGCTAAATATAACTATTCATATGACCATTGTTCTAAGAAAAGAAAAAGATGTTGCATAGCAGGTTACTCATTATAGAAACCTTGTAACAGTGTGACAAATAATCAGCCATGTAAGCACCTAGATTGTTGATCAATTAGACTTGACATCTGAACCATGTCCATCGTCTGAAGCAAAGACATTGCTGCCAGAGAACTCCTCACCACTACCAAAGCCTTCTGCCTCCTCACCCTCACTGCTTTGAGAGCTAGATGTCCCTTCAAACTCAACTTCCTTCTGCTTATTTGGTTTTGATATAGATTTTTCAGCTGGTGGTCAGACAGGCTTTTTCCATCCAGGTCATTTTTTCAGGAATTTCTTCACATCATGCTCTGTCTGCCATGAAGCTAGAGCTGTTTTGTATTGGCAGTCAAGTACAGCATTTCTCTTTTTCCTTGCAACTTCTGTTGCTTTCTGTGCTTTCAATGCATCACTTTCATGCAGTTGCATATGCACTTGCATGAGCCTTGTGTGTGCTGATGTATCACCTTCCAAACTGCTTTCTCTTCTGCTGTCTGCTGTTTCTCCAATTTGTGCTTGGCAACCATCTCAATAAACTGATCATCTGTGAGTAGTTTTGTTTTTCCATCACCCACCAGCCTTCCCTTCCCTTTCTTTTATTTCTTCTGTTCCTGAATAGCAAGCTGATGATGCACTCTTTCACATTATATGTTCTGAAGTGCAATAGCTGCCTGCTGACTGTGAAGCTGTCCCTTTTTTTATGCTTAGTTGCCTTCAGCATCACAGAGCACAGCCTGAAAAAGTTGCTCACATTCTGTCTGTGACCTGAATATGAGAAGTTCACCATATCTACCATGTGTTTTTACTGGGGACATAAGGTATGGATCATGTTGTGGAGGTTGATAATCAGATGTCATTGGCTGGGTGGAGACCAGTGGGTGGGTTGATGGATCTGAGCAAAAGCTGCTGTAAGATTCTCTGGGATATTGAAATGTTCATCTTTGCTGCCCTCCTCTGCCTCCAACACATCCTGATGTTTTTTTTCTCATTTCTTTGCAAGCATATCCAAAGCATATATTGCTTTCTGGACTGGAGTTGATGGTGGGATGAGCATGTGAGCATGGAGGAATGTTTATATAGCAAGGAAGTTCCTCTTTGAGACCTTTTCTCCAGTCTCACACTAGTGACAGTTGTGCTCCTGGGACCAGTACTTCTTCAAGACACTGAAAATGGCAACATCAAGTCCTTGATAGACATGTGTTGAATGAGCTGGGTAACAGAGAACTTTGATGTTGTTCATATGAGAATATTAAAGAAACCCATAGCTATTGTGTGAATTGTGGCCATCAACAAGAAGTACCCTCCTTCACCCATTTGCCTTTGCCTTTGTTTCTTTATCAAAATATTCAATCTAATCTTCCTATCTGTCCATCACTTTGAGTATCTGCACCTTAAAGAAGGTTTGCATCTTTAGACATCAAATTATGGCAGAAATTAAATTTTAAACAACTTACAATGCCTGCAATTATTCTGCTTCCAATTGACTAGAAATCCTTGAACTTTGAAGATAACACCAGGGTCAATAGTAGTTCCATCAGCTGAGATTGTGACCATAACAGTAATGTTTTCCCTATCACCATCTCTTTGCTGATACTGGTCAGGATTTCAACAGCACCAATGACTCACTCATGGAATGCACCAATAGTCTGGAAGCCTGTCTCATCCAATGCCCAAATACAATCTGGAGAAATACACATGAGAAATGAAAGGAAAAAGGACTAGCATGTGTATGCAAGAAGTAGCCACCATATCTAATTTTTGACACATGTGTGAAAACTTACTAAATTAGGTCTGTTTCACCAAGATTCCATCTTGTCAAATTGCTTCCTGATGTTGGTATATCACACTAGTGTTGCCATGGCTCACCTTGGCTTGGCTCTGGCTCAGCTCATATGGTTAATGCTCATTTTCAGCTAGCTGAGCTGATAAAAGCTGGCTTGAGCTGGCTATCCAAGGAATTATTACCCAATTTGGAGGACAGTAATTTGTTCAGAACTCTCTTGACTCACAGTTGTCAAGTCTTGTTCCATAGAGTAAATAGGAACCAAAGGTTGTAGGGTACAATAGCACTATGTCAGAAAAATGTTGGAAGTAACATCAGAAGGTTTCCAACTGTAATGCTAAAGGTAAGAACTGTCAGCTTCAGCTTATGTGCTGTGCCCTCCAGTTCTTGTGGGTTCTAACTTAGGTGAGTGGTCCACATAGTGGAAGATAATTACTGGATGTCAGAAGGGTGTCAGAAATGATCAAAGGGTAATGATGACTAGAGTCCAAGTCTAGTGTGAAAAGGAAAAGTAATCTGTAGTGTAGGATGACAATAAAATTGTTGCACTGCCCTACAGATTGATCACTACCTCTCAAGTTCGTTGGGGGTAAGTCTGAAGTGAGATAGTATTTGAAAATGCAATACAAAATGCCCAAGATAAGGTAAAATGATGTCTGACAATATGCTAGCTAGATACAGTGAATGGTCTTCCTTTCCACTTATCTAGCTATAACTCTTTGAGATGGTCTTCCTGTCTCTAGAGCTTGCAAGGTCACTTTGTTCTAAGTGTAGATAGGTCTCCTTTCAATATAAATCTCTTTAACTTACAAGGGTGGTCTTCCTTCCCTTGCAGATACCAATGGTCTCTCTAAAATATAACTAGGGATGGTCTTCCTTTCTCTCTTTAACTCCCCAAAGTACAGTGGTCTTCCTTCTGTCTTTAGACAAGGATCCCAGGAGATGGTCTTCCTTTCTCCTGAAATTGCACTTTTTGCCAATTGAGCCAAAAGGGATGGTCTTCCTTTCCCTCAAGCTTCTCAAATCACTAATATAACTCAAGGACTTAGTCCTGGACTTTTTTATATGGGACTCAATTTGTTACTCTCATAAATTAGGGTATAGGGTGGTTTTCTCTCTCAAATTTCTAACTCTAGCTAGCACTTCTAACTTCGAAACCAAACCAGAATCTGCTCAGCTCTCTGACTTAGCATTGCAGGAGCTGATGGGCTCATCACTGCAGATTGTGTTGTGAGGGAACAGGGGCAAAATCCCTGTTGTCTTGTCCTTCCTTATCCTTGGGTTTTTATCTCATCCTGATGGCTATTCTTAGCTCATTTCTCAACCTGGTTTTCAGTTCGCTCATATTTTGGGCATCACTTACTAGCACTTGCATGTTTATTCATATTTATTCCCTGGGAGGGTGTCTCACCAGAGTCTTTCTCTTCTATTTTGCTCTCTTCTTCAGAGCCTGACTAAACATATATAGCACTTTGTTCCTCTGTCTCTCTCTTACTTATCTTCCTTCTGTGTCTTGTAGGTTTCTCACTGATTTAGTATAGACCTGTGTATTCTATTCAATATTATTTTATTTCCATCTGCTTATGATCACCTGTCAGTTCTACTTTCGTGTGACATCCTCCTATGTTTTTTATTCCTTGTGTGTGATTGTTAGGGCTCATGTCTGAAGCCAAAAAAACACCACCATCACTTCAGTTCTGCTGTGTTATAGCTGCTCTTGGTTACAGCTTAGCTGTATCAGTTCCCCCTGGGTTCCGAATGCCAGTGCTATATTCAGCACTGCTATGCTCCACATTATTCTTTGTTCTAGCTAGCCCATTCTCTCCTGTACTTAGAACTTTATTACTGTACTCTGTCCTGTCATAGCTAGCTGTTCTCACTGAATATCATACTTTCAGATGCTGATATGTGGTATTTCATTAGTGTTTAGGTGTAGATCCACCTAGGGCATGTCAAGTGTCAAGAGCAAGATAAGACTAGTCAATGCAAATTAACTAGAGGGTAAGTTAGAAGGGGGTCAGAAGGTTGGAAGTGAATCAGAAAGACTAGTTGTAACTTAGTCAGAGGACTAGAGATGATCTTAGTCAATGTTCAGATGAAGACCATAGTACAGAACAGAATTGTAATAATAAAAGTGGAAGTAGCAATGCTATAGTTACAAGAAGTAATAAAAGTCCTTGACACATAATAAAAGTAGCAGAAATGAGAGCAGAAATATAACTGAGCAGAAGCATACTTGGAGATAGCAATTATATTGTGAGTGTCAAATAATAAAAACAATAGTTCAGAGATTAGCATTGAATGGAAATAGGCAGAAAATGTCAGAAGTATAGCAGGGAGTCATAACACAGTCAGAAAGTGTTGGAAGATGTCAGGGGAGGTTGCAGATGTAACAACAATGCAAAAAAAATGGACATAGTATGGCTCATATCACACCCCCTATGCTCTAGCTCTTGTTTTCTATGCATTGAAGGCACATGGAGGGGATAATGTAGAGAGGGTGAACACTCTGCAGAAGTTGATCATGGAGCATGAAAGATCTGTGATGTAAGTGTAACAAGATGCACAACTGGGACACAGTAGCCCACTGAAAAGGAAATGGGATCTGTAAGATAGAAATGATAATAAAATCGATTTACTGTCCTACAGACTGCTTTCTACCTCTCAAGTTTGTTGGGGGCAATTCTGAAAAGAGATAGTATTTGAAAATGCGATATAAAATGTTCAAGATAAGGTAAAAATGATGTCTGACACTATGCTAGCTAGATACAGTGAATGGTCTTCCTTTTCTCTTATCTAGCTACAACTCTTCAAGATGGTCTTCCTGTCTCTAGAGCTTGCAAGGTCACTTTGTTCTAAGTGTAGATAGGTCTCTTCTCAAATATAAATCTCTTAAATCTACAAGGGTGGTCTTCCTTCCCTTGTAAATACTAGTAATCTCTCTGATCTTTAACTAGGGATGGTCTTCCTTTCCCTCTTTAACTCCCTAAGGTACAGTGGTCTTCCTTCTGTCCTTAAGCGAGGATCCCAGGAGATGGTCTTCCTTTCTCCTGAAATTGCACTTTTTGCCAATTAAGCCACAAGGGATGGTCTTACTTTCCCTCAAGCTTCTCAAATCACTAATAAGACTCAAGGACTTAGTCCTGGACTTTGCTCTATGGTACTCAGTTCATTGTTCTCTCAAGTTATGGTATAAGGTGGTTTTCCCTCTCAAATGGCTAACTCTAGCTAGCACTTATAAATTTGAAACCAGACCGGAATCTGCACAGCTCTCTGACTTAGCATTACAGGAGCTGATGGGCTCGTCACTGTGGACTGCATTGTGAGAGAACAGGGGTGAAATCCCTGTTACCCTTGTCCTTCCTTATCCTTGGGCTTTTATCTCATCCTGAGGGCTATTCTTAGCTCCTTTCTTGGTCTGGTTTTTGGTTTGCTCATATTTCAGGCATTGCTTACTAGCAATTGCATGTTTATTCATGTTTATTCTCTGGGAGGGTGTCTCACTGGAGCCTTTCTCTTTTATTTTGCTCTCTTCTTCAGAGCCTGTTCACCACCTTTGACCCTTTGTTCCCTTGGGTCTCTCTTACTTATCTTCTATCTGTGTCTCATAGGTTTCTTACTGATGTAGTATAGACCTGTGTATTTTATTCCATATTATTTATGTCCCATCTGTCTATGATCATCTGTCGGTTCCACTTTTGTGTGACATTCTCCTATGTTTCTTACACATTCCTTGAGTGTGATTGTTAGGGCTTGCATCTGAAGCCAAACAAACACCACAGTCACTTTGGTTTGGCTTCACTATAGCCACTCTCGGTTATGGTTTTGCTGTCTCGGTTCTCCCCGGGTTCTAAATGCCAGTGCTATATTGTCATAGCTAGCTGATCTCACTAAATATCATACTTTTATACACTGATATATGGTATTTCCTTAGTGTTTAGGTGTAGATCCACCTAGGGCATATCACCACCACCCATGAAAAAGACTCTTACACTCAGGAGTACTTCTCTAAAACTATTGAGAGGTATTTATTTAACTTATTAAAATCAGTTAAGCACAAAACATGAAGAGAACTCCCTCATTTTTAAAATGCCCAATATGGGAATTAGGGCCACAGCTCAAGCCAGCTACATGTGGCTCAGCTAAAAACTGCTAATTTTTGGCTTGGCTCAGTCAGCTAGCAGCTCTTGAGCCAAGCCATGGCAACACTATATCACACTCATGTTCATTTCAGAACACCCTAACTATGCATTTATTGAAGTATTGGGCAAGAAAATCACTGATGTACAAAGGAGCAATGGTGTACAAAGGAGTGCTAGAATACTGAATTTTGCAAAACTTCAGAGGTTGAATTTTACCTCACAACATGCCCCGATTATCATGCCTTGCAGTTGAAGTTATTTTTTGGCCTCATTTCTCCATTTCTGACCTATAAAAAACCTGGATCTGAATTTTACAGTATAATAGATGCATTATATAAAAGATCTCGAGAGTCTACAAACAGTCCATTCATTGAGAACTAAATTAGGCTTAAAAACCCGCCTATTTGCACTTCTGAACTTCTATCTGCTCATTTTCTCCCATTGAAAAAATTTATTCATATTTAACACACACTAATATACTGCTGTACAAAATTTGAAGAAATTTAGACAAGCTGTTGATTTTATAAAAAAAGTGTTTATGTGATGGTAGGGTGTTTGAATCGTTAGTCATGGCACTGTCACAACGGATTTTGGCACTTCGAATGTTGGCAGAGCGGCACCACTATCGCATCACAAGCGCAAGTTGAGCGCAAAACCGATTACCTTCAAACACTGGTCATAATTCAAACAGTATAAATCCACTGGTACATATGTTCCGATGTTATGGAATGGACATGATATTTAATCATTACAACTACACAATACTCATAGACACGATTGGACATGCATAGAAGTACTTGGACGCGCTCGGAATTAAATACCACGTGACGTTCCGAGCTTCCGGAGGACCGGCCATCGGTACGCGGGTTTCCAAATAGAATTATCCGAGAACTATCGGAAAAGGTTTGGTACAAACATAAACCGTGCAAATTCAGAAGCATCCACACGGTCGTTGATTGCTGAAATCCTTCTGCAAAGATGAGTAATGCATTAAATACAACAACTAAGTCGTGGAAGAATACAGAGCGACGAACACAAAAGCACTATGTCGTGGAAGAATACAGAGCGACAAACACAAAACTCAATATTCAGAATGTACGAGTGAGCATTATACAGCAGCGGGCGATGACTGATCGAATAATAGATGATGCATCGATGAGGAGTAATATACACTTCGATGATCCCACAGCCGGCGAACTTGCAGGCATGAAATGGACCCGCAATATGTGAACACTAGAATAATGCAGCTGCAAGTCAAGTTTATAACAGATCGATCTCTATGTTTAAAAGCATGAACCTGCACTTCAAGTCGGTCATTGGTAGGAGAAGTGAACTTTCCTAATAATAGTTATAGCCTTTTCTTACCAGTCAGATAGCAAGTGATTCCGACACAGTCTGACATGTCGATCATATAGGTATGTTCCTGAAACGATTGCATGCATTGACGAAATAGGAGTACAATCGAAGTAGCTTGCATTAACCAGCCAATTCCACCACGAACATTTCAGTGCTTCGTTGTTTAACTTGTTAACGTTAAGAACTTCAGTATTCTTTGTGCGTGTGAGTTCTAACGGATATTGTCTAGTGTGTATCTGGCGAATCCTGAGCGGAACAAGTCATGGATCATCTGTGAGGCATGGAGAATTTCAGAATGTTGCTGACTATAAAATGGTACGAAGTTATTTATTTCACAACTCATCAGCACGGTGATAAATCGAATGATATCGAGCAGAATTTATGCAAAAATGGTCGAGTCCGTCAGCCACAGCATTTAGCAGTACAAATATAAGTAGCAGTTTGAAAATCGAGAGGCTCAGTAGATCGAACAAATTAAGTGGCAGGTCCCCGACGGCCCGTGCCAATTCCCATCCCAACGCGGACGAGAGTTTCGAGCGACGCGCGCGCATTGATCAGAAGATCTTCGTCCCACTCAACAGCCCCCTTTTCGAAGAGTAGCACGATGGTAGATCCACCTATACATGATATGAGTGGAAAGAGAAGCACAGCCAATGGAGCCGTACGTACCGAACGCGAAGTACCCAAATTCTTGACCGCGATCAACATGCTGGCCCTCATGGACAGTGGTCTCAATACTTCCAACCATCATGGCACCGACGCAAACAGCCATAACACGACCAAACTGGGGGCTATCAATGGGGACAATCTTCCTGACGTTGTCTCCATAGACGTCAAGCGCCGTGCGGATGGCTTGGGGCTATGGAAGGACGCGTCAAAAAGACAACAATTGACGAATAAGCAGCATCCTTACATTGACGGTATAGTATTCTCCAGAGATATAGGTCATCTTCCCGATAGTTCCCTCTACGGGGGAGTGAAATCGATGGTAGTCCTGGGGTGCGAGACGGAAAATAGCTAGGGCACCTCCTGTATATCGTTCTGCTTGGTCCCTGTATGCGTCTCCTAGGAGACGCGCAACCGTGAACTCTCTGCCCTTGATCCAAAGACGCGTGGCCTCGCCGACGCTCTCGAAAGTCATGAGGCGACAGTCAGCGACGCTAACAAGTCGGTAGGGGTCTTCCGGGCGCTCGATAGGGCGGGCAGAGGGCTTGAGCTTTCTGCAAAAATGCTTATGAGACGACGAGTAGCTGAATAAGGAGAGATGAACATACCTATAGAAGAACTGATTGAATGTTTCTTTACAATACAATCAGCGTCTGATGAAGTACTAAATATAGAAACAGATTTACTAAACGAATCGAGGGGATCGAGAATTTCGTTCATATTGAGGCCGTGAAACTCGATGAAGGGCAGAATCTCGTTGGCAGACGCGGGGGAATCGTACTTGATGCCTTGCTTGATGGACATCGACTTCAGTAGACGACGGGCTATGGTAGGTACGAGCAGTAAGAAAAAGGTTACATGACTAGAGAAGATAAAAGCACAAACCTCGTCCACCTTCCATACGGCTCTTCATGCCCTACATGACCATGACCATCAGCCTCGGTCACAATTGTCCACTGAAAGCTTACGCACCTTGTACAGTAGCCGGATCCCCAGACGCACATACACTTGCATCTTCTCTTCCTCAAGCTGACCGGTCATACGGTTCTGCACAATGATATTGGCTGAGTTCTAATAAACACCAACACCAATGAGTCACCGACCCACAACCACAAAATGACGATCAAGCACATACCGCACCAAGCTTATAATTCCCACTCGAGATCTTGCCAATGATTTTGGTATACCACTTCCTCTGCGCCTGGCTCGCCGTCACGAAGTTGCCTACGATCATCTGGTCGACCTTGCCCCAGTCCTGGCTCGCACATACCGCCAAGTGCGTGATGATATCTACTTCTGCCTTCGAGTTCATCCGCGGGCGGTGGCATAACGGGCAGTTCTTTACATTGATCACGCGCTCAACCGGGTCATCACTCTCGTCCCCGCCAACGCTGCTCGTGATCGAGTCTTTCGTCTTCTGCTTCTTCCCGACGCGGCGGAATCGACCTTTCTTTGTCGTCGCAGTCACGGCGGGCTGGGGCACCCCGAGCCCCGATCCAGAGCCAGAGCCGGAGGTGGAGAGATCTTCCTCAGCATCGTCTGAGGACGAATCAGGGGTTCCGGGGGTCGCACCACGAGCAGCGTTCTTCAACGGCTGCTGCATCGGCTCTGTCTCGAACCCTCCCAGCGCAGCGGGCTTCTCAGGCCCCACGTCCTCGCGGCCCACACCGCCGTGCACCGCCTGCGGGCCAGAGAAGTCCAAGCTATCCAGTTCGAGCTCCTTGCCCCTACCATCAGCGACCATAAGCACGGGGGTGGCACTAACGCTGGAATCAAGAGCGTCATCAACGTCGATGCGCTTCTTCTCGCTGTCGGGGCGGCCGAGCTCCGTTTCGAGGCATTGGATGGCCTCCTCAAGGGTAAGGTCGTCTTCATGCGGCTTCTTCCCGAAGCGCGTGAAGAATGATGTGATAGTGGACCGCGTGAGAGTGGAAC
>JASFDH010001027.1:0-17437 GCA_036937195.1 Nidularia pulvinata
TATTCTGCCAATACGAGGCATTCTTGCTCGATGATATCTATCTTGCATTCAAACAGCTGCTCTTAAGTTCTATAACTTGTTCCAGCAGCTCCCGCTCCATTGTCTATGTGTCGTGGGTATGTAGCTTTCCATCACCTCGAAAGGCTCATCGTCGACACATGTATGAGTAATTTCATCGCCACGATACCTTCAACGATAATACAACAATATGGGACTCCTATCTCCTGAACACGTCCCCAAAGCTCTGACGCAGTACATATTTGAATACTGTTTGCAATCGAATCAGTAATCTGTATAATTGTGACGGTAAGTGCTGCGCTCCATCTGTTGAAACTGTTGATGACACCCTCTCAGCAGCAGGGATATATAAGTTTCAATACTCACAGTGTCGCAAACACAATTGAAAACAACACGTCGGCAAGAATGCGACACAGTGTCATGAATATCCTGATCCCATGGTATACTCATCCAGATATCTGACCTATCAATGGGAATTAATTATTTTAACATGATGTCACCGTGTATTTTCTTCGCACATGTAGACTGTAGCTATACAGAGTTCAGACTCCCTTTGTACGTATAACATCCTGGATATCTCTGTAGATAAGTGTCGGATAAGTCCACTTGAACAGTATTGACAACATTGATCAACGACACGGTGTCGCTGATGTGCGACACAGTGTCATTGATCTAGCCGAAGTGTTGCCAATTGCTGTGGATGCAACGCAGTGTAAGGGTAAAATTTGTCGCTTCCGCCAGCAGCAAACAGGTCCAGGGTTCAATACTAAGTATTAAGACCCTGTGTTCCGCAGGATCCCCACTAATACGATTCTGGATAGTTACGGGTCTTTTAGTCGGCAGCTATATGGCATCCATCCGCTGGATTGCTTTCTGTATATGGGGTTTCTATAACAGCACGGGCGTCTTGAACATTGCGAGGCTCGATCGGATTTGCTGACTGGAACGGGAACGGAACCGTCTCGTAGTGTTAGTAACAGCCAGATTTTTATCCGGAATTCGTCACTTTAGTAATGTCATCCAGATTCTTAATCTCTATTTTAAAAATTAACCAGAATTCAGGAGGTATAGTACATTGCGCTTGAGCAGAGCAATATCTACTTTCTGTTCTTACAATCCTGCAGTTGCTCTAGTGTTAGTTTTGAACATACTCCGGCCGCGGTCTGGTGTCCGCAACCAATTGATGACCATAATTTACTGGAGAAATAAGAATCAACCCCATCGCCGTCGGATGGAGAGGCGCACGAGGGCGCACGGCCGTTGGTAGTATTACGTGGACTGTAATTGTCAGCTTCTGGCTGCATCATCCCGGCATTGTCGGCATTTCCCGGGCGGAGCCGATATTTTGGCAAGTGACCGCAACTCTTTCTCCGTAAAGCGTGCTTCTTGTATCTGCCATCTGAATTCTGCACGAATGGATTTTGGAACGACGAATTTGCTCTCGACGGCCGTAAACTGTATTATGTGTTGTACACATTCCATCACGAATAGTAGCAGACTGTCTCTTAGTCAGCTCCCGGAAAATGCGGCATCATAAACCTATACAGCGAAAAGCCAAGCTCCATACGGGAACTATACCCCAGTAATGTAGTAAGGGTGCGGACATGGCGGGAATGATAAATACATCGAATGTTATTCAATATTCGCTTTCTGATCATTCACTTGCTTCGCCATCTCTGCTGATTCACATTCAATACAAGCTCAGTTTACAACGCCTATGTTTCTCGACAATTATTTCGAGAGCAATTCTCCCAAATTCGACGACAGCTCAATTGTAATGGGCATTGCGCCGATCGCATTTGCTTCCTCCAGCTCCGGCAATTCGTCCAATACACGCCATAGGAGACCTTGGACAGAGCAGGAAGATGAGCTTCTTCGTAGAGCTGCGGAATTAGGTATCTTGCCATTCTGAACTTTCCTGACGTCCTACTATTTCTTACGCCTATATTTTGCTCTTAGAACATCCAGGTTCAGATCATCCGTCTCGTTGGCTTGCAATTGCAAAGCATGTACCAGGTCGCACGAACAAGGACTGCCGTAAGCGCTGGCACGCGAAGATGCTAACTGCGATGTCGAAGGGGGGATGGTCTGCGGAAGAAGATGCACTTCTTATCAGTGCAATTGAGAAATACGGCCCGAGGTGAGTAGTAATATTTCTAATTCTCACAACACACACCGATTATATTCCGTCTTCAGATGGGCATTAGTTGCATCCATGGTTGGAACAAGGAAAAGCTGCCGTTAGTTTCTTTCTTATGTGCTATCTGACCTGCCTATTTGACGGGACGTCTATAGAATGTGCACGACGCTGGAGAGATACGTTAGATCCGGAGATAAACAAAAGGCCTTGGAGTGAAGTAGAGGTACAGCATGGCAGCATACTATCCATATTCATGAATGCTTATCTTCCTACCTTCGAAGGATGCTAAGCTACTTGCCTCAGTTGATCAATTTGGGAAACGATGGTCCCATATTACGAAGACATACTTTCCTGGACGGACAGGATTAGCTGCAAAAAACAGGTTAATATATTTAGCCTGTACTTCCTCATTGTATCCGGTTAACTTTTTCAGTAGATACGTTGCTCTAACTACGTCCGGTCGTCTTCCTGGCATTCGTAAACCGGATCGCCCCGCCAACGCTAGTAGCAGCAGCGCCTCGGATGGCGATAGCGACAAGTCATCGAGTCCAGTAATATCTTCTCCACAGGCATACCTCTCTGAAATCTCACTTTTTGGCGAATCATCCCATGGTCCAAATTGTACCTGCTCGCGATCACGCTCCTCCTCTACGACGTCGACGCACTCATACACGACCAACGACACTTCCATCGATTGGGGCTCGTTCTCATTCGCTGATTCATATTCTCCGATACCCCAAGGACCCTGGGGAACAGATTTTTCTCAGCCATCACTCTCATCGATAACAGCTCTCTCCTCGTATTCAGTAAGTCCCTCATCATCACCATTGTCGAATACTAGAATTCTCAAAGTTCTTTGTAGCAGCGCTTCTGATGTCGTCGCCAACAACGGGGATGTAATCATTTTCCTCGCTTTGAAAATGTTTACTCTCAGCATGCTAGGCTTTCCTCCGACATCCGCTGCATCAAGGGCCACCTATTTATCAGCCTGATGTGATTCACTCGTCTGGCTTCAACAGCGTAGTTCTTAGATTTATTCTCATGAAATCCTTTTGCCTCTCACAGAACCTCTTCCAATATATTTTACTACAATATGTACCGATTATTTGCTTTCGCATGGTCTCTAAGAACTACAAGATGTGTATGTATGCGATATTTTCTGCTGTATTTTAACCCGAGCATATAGATAACAATTAAAATTTGATTTTCCTTCCTACGTATACTTAACTTCGGATTATGCTTCAATCCCTTCTGAAATGTAGAGGACCACAATGAACGTACACCCTTTGAAATAGAGTTGTCTGGACTTTCTGATTCTGAATGTAGAGTAAGATTAACGTTCAGTAAATTTGGAATATTTTTGTTATACTCGCATCCTCGAACGGAGATTACTTGCCGCTGAAGGTTTTGAATCTGCACGGGAATATTGTCACCAATATTTTTGCTGCGGATTTTATGTACAGACATACTCTATATGCAGTACGAATTTCTCATGGTGGAATGCCACAACCCGCTTAAGTCCGTCAGATTCGTATCCGACTGGAGCACGAATTCAGTCCGTTGACAATCTTGTGTCATGTTTTAATTTCTCACATTGGTGTTTTTTGTTAGTCAGCTCGGAATCCCTGATTTCCAAGTTGGCTATCTTCTCATGAAGTAGTATAGTAACATATGCAGATGTTCACGACACAATGACCAGTTCGAGGTTCCAATTTTATCAACAGCCACGGATTGCCGGCCGGGCTCAAATGCGTCAGCGCAACACGTGTAGTTCACTTATCAATAACACATGACGTCAGGGAAAATATTATTACGATCAATAATAATAACGATACAAACAGCAGAGACGTGGACCTTCATCTAGAATCAAAGCTAATAGCAACATAAAGCTGCCTATGCAAGAAATAAAATCACCAAGTACCCATTTCAACCATACAAGCGCCTCCCGCCTCCCTTTCTCCTTGAATCTACCAATGTAGCCTGTGGGTGGGGCACTGATATCCACTGGGGTTCTTGAAGAGGTATAGCTGATGGTAGTCCTCCGCATCCCACCACTCGCCAGCCTCGACGATCTCCGTAACGATCTTCTTTCCTTTGGGAGTGAAGTGTTTTCCCTGGACTTCTGCGGTCACACGCAGAGCATCAGCATGCTGGGCGGGGCTGTGCGTGAATATGGCGGATCGGTATTCTGTGATCGGGCACAAGATGCGTCAGAGCGTGAAGAGCAAGAAACTGGGAAGCCTACGTGTGCCAGTATCACCGCCTTGGCGGTTCTCGGTAGTCGGATCGTGTGTGCGATAGAAGAATTCTGTGTCAATTCGGTCAATTTTCATGTACTGCGATTAGCGTCAACATGGTGAGGGTACATACCGACGAGTTCAGCATAGGACACGATAGTGGGGTCGAACTCGATCTTCACCGCTTCAGCATGATCTGTGGCTCCTGAGCACACGGTCTTGTAGTCGGGGTTCTTTACTAGTGGATTTCCTCCTGTGTATCCGACGGTGCTTTTGAGGATCCCCTTATTCTGAGAAGGAGGGAAGTGCTTGAGGAAGATGTGCTCAACACCCCAGAAACATCCGGAGGCGAAAGTAGCAATCTCAGGCTGAGCAGAAGCTGTACCATGGGTCTAGAATTAGCAAGTAGGAATTTATTACGTATGGAGTTGACTCACTAGACGACATGGAGGCTCGATATGACGCGGGATTTACGACAGGGGGTGCAATGTTAAGGAGGTTCTTGAGGCGCCCAAGCATCGGAAGGATTAGAAGGAGAATACGGGTTATTATAAGGATGGATATACGGTATGCAACGTGCACAGACGATGGCGCAATTGGTGGATGGGGATGGGGTCAGATGGTTGAGTAGTGGACGTCTTATTTATGTAGGCAACATGCCACGGGCAGTGATTGCTAATTCCAAGCTATTATTAGCTAAGCAATGCTTCCGCATCAATACACGTGGCCGACCCGTATAAACTACGTTAATGCCGAGCCCAACTCTTGTCGGTCTTGAAGCGGTTCCTGCTGTCTGCCGACCACCATCTTCCTCCGTATTCTCGTTCTCATCTGCAAGAATCACAGAAGTAGAATGTTCTTTGTGAAATTATGCCTTAATATCAAATGATTATCATTCTGAGGCATTGATCTTTTCCGCAAAGTTTTTTGTCCGATGTCGCATTAGTGTGACTCTACAACTTCGATTGATTCTCCAGCGCTTTGATTGACGCATACTGTGAATCTACCTGTGCATCGAGACGGGGATTTTGTAAATAGCCTTCTATTAGGACATATAGAATGCTGAAAGATTTGTGATCTTTTCTTTGGCATCGTTACTCCCTTCTCCAGCAGTAAATTGGATAAGCAGCTTCAAGCAAGTGTTTCATCAAGCTCAGCCTCTCATTACTTTGAAATTTAGAACAAATTTCTTTCGTAATTTCGTCACTACTTCGTCACTTCAACGCACGCTGATTCAGCACAGCCTTCGTGTCGCTCAATCATCGGCGATCGAGGCGGGGCCGCCACTCATAGTCATAATCTACTGTGTTGACCGTACATTACTGGTCCATAGATCCACTGTGGGCCATTTTAAGGGATTTATAAATCCTTCATGCCTGGAATTTATTACTTACTCTCAATAATCACGGCTCCTCTATGTATCGGGTACTGGTTCCAGCATATTCATGACTCCTGCTACATCAGAAAAGCAGTGCGAGAAAGAGATGTATCCCATAGGCACTTTTCGTGCTTCATTCGCGTTCTCAATTGAACATCTATTTTCCTAGCGCTGACTATGTCTTTTAACGCATCAGTTTACCGCCACTCCATTAGCATCAGCCTACTTCGGGAGGGGTTATCCGTCCTTCACCTGAATAAGGAAGGCCTTTCAACTGAAATGTCCTCAGTCGAGACTGAGAAGCATCCCCGGATTCGTGATACACATTCAGCTGCATCTCATCCTCGGCGGTTGAAACCAGCATGGTATACAGCTTCGAGTTTGCATCGTAGGCACCTAACGTCTTAACGCATTTATTTCTCTCGCAAGTGGAGTCTGGGCCAGGCTTCGTCTGATTCAGGTATTTTGCACTTTAGGTTGCATCTCGAAATATGCGTTGGACATCAAAATATACAGTATTAATCGCCCGTGGAATAATCCCTTGAGTCTTAAAGACTTAAAAAAGACAAGAGGGATGTATCGGTTCGTGCGCGATCATGCGACGGCAGATCGCGATCCCAGGCTTCTATTCGATATCAGTGTTAAACTACCTTGTAGCTCTTCGATAGATCATGGAAGCAGAAGGAAGACCGCTACTTCTAATTGACTGGTAAGTTCTCAGTTCTGAATATTGACGTCGTCCTCCCACTAATGATCAATTCAAGGATAGGTAAAGCAAAGTCTACCTCAAGTATAACCGTGTCTGGCAATATGCTCCCTGTTTCTATGGTCCGTAATGTTCAACTACCTGGAATGGTGTACACAAGCATCGTTTCCCGCAATAGTTATGAAGAGCAGCTGTCCAAAGAATGCTTTAATTTCTGTAAGTGCTTCGTAATGTTAATATGCTCTTTCTTCTTTTCACCCCCTCGATGCGGCCCAAGATCCCTTTTATTCTCTCCTCCTCCCCCCCTTGAAGTTACGGTTCACCCTCAGGTATCAATTCTGTCACCCAGTGTCTCCAGCTCAGCATCGCCCTCGCGCCCGGCATCCTTCCTGTACGCAACTTTTCTGCTCGAGCTTCTGGAGATGCTACGAGGTTGTTTCTATCATCTGTGTCTCGCTCATCTGGTTCTGGACCAGCAGTCGTGGAAATTCTATTGGACAGTCTGCCGTAGAGCTGTGCACCGGACCGTAACGGTACACGGCTGTATGTCCTATGGTTACGGCAGAGCCCGTAACCGTAACATACTTACACCAAGTTTATGACTCGCTACGGTACGGCATACGATACGACCGAATACGGCTACGGTTCGGTTGTACGGCACTGTATAGTAGTGAATTTGTGGTTTAGTACTTTTTCCTAATACAATTAACATCTATGATAATTCTCAAATTTATTAGAATTCACCATTAAAAATTTAGTTTGCTGAGGACGGTGTGAAGTCGAAACAGATCCAGTAGGACTTGAGTAGGAACATGGATCTGATAAGATAAAGGGCACCGATGCCCTTCTGATATCCCCTTGAACATGATCATTTGAATTCTGTGTTGCTCATTGGTACAATGCCCACTTACTAGAGTAATCTACAAAGTTTGAGACATGTCAAAATGAGTGCGTACCTCCTTTTCATCCCAAAATCATATGCTCAACCGCATTGCCGTATACGGCCGGGGTATGCCGTAGGAGTACGGATGATACGGTAGCCAAGCCATACCGTGACCGTACCGAATGCTTGTCTTTCCTACCTTCACGGTACGGTACCCGTAGCCATACCGTAGCAGCCGTACACCGTAATTTACGGTTGCGGTGCACAGCCCTAGTCTGCCGAAGGGACGACAGAACTTGTGTGTGGCCTACACTTCCCAGCAAATTTTCACGGTAGAAATTGATCCCACGGCGAAGACATATTCTTTTCCAGTAGACAAGTATTTCTCAGCGGAGAAGCGCGAGCTCCTGCGAAAGATGGCGAGGAGAACGAGCGCGAAGCCTTTTTCGTTGGATCCGGCATGGCACGCATAGGAATTCACCTGGGTCTTCGGGTGCGCTGTGTGGATCTTTGGGCCCTCTATTCTCTGGATCCCTTGAATTGGAAACCGTGGCTGGCTGGAGAAATAGTAGCTTCTCATGCCTCCATGAGAGTCAAAATCTGTGCCGTGGATGATTTAGGAATAGGAATGACCAGGGAATACGACTGTCAGCTTGCGGGCTTAGATATCTGCGAGGTTAGTTGTAGCACTTTGAGTGCCGTTAGTTTCAACCACGACCCAAGTTTTTGTAGGGCGACAGAGGCATGTGATATGGCAATACGTAGCACTTTAAGATTTGATACTCAAATCCTCAGCAGCGATGTGCGTTTATTCTCTTATAGCTTGGCAAGTTTCGTTATTCAGGGTCGGACATCGGGAGCTGCCGTGCCTAGGATGGCTGGTGCTTGAGTCAGACATGGTCGATCGAAACCTGGAGAAACACCTAGCGAAGTTAATGAACTTGTACTCAACGGCTCAACCGTTATTCTATAGACCTTAAGTATGCTCTCGAATCCCGCTCTTGCTATCAACGGCACATTCGATGTAGTCTCTGTCGAAAGGCTGGTTATCAATAAAGCCTCTCAGATTAAAGACTTTTGACTTTATGGTGAGATCGCACTCCAAGTTGGTTCCTGTCGTCCTTAACTCCATTCTTATTAACGTTTCATGACGTATAGCACATTTTTGCCAAATTTCCTAAAGTTCCAAAAGTTTGCTTTCTCGGCAACCCGAAACAGGGCAACTTGCTGGATGCCTCCATTCTAGCATAGACTGCGATTTTATGATATAAACGCTTGCCTATGTCAGCTCCACCATACGGAAAAGATAACGTACCTTCTTTGCAATGCATTTTTGATATCGGTCATCTAGTAGCTTTATATTTGGTATGGCGACTAATAAACAACTAAAAATCAAATCTATTTCAGATAGGATGCCTGCTCTATTGATTCAATTTATATGCAAGAAAGTTTATGCCTCAAGGCTATAATCGTATCACCAAATCACCGAAAGCAATGGGGTGGAATTTGTTAATGTCAAGAGTGAGGAAAATAAAGCTGGATTTAGCTGGGAGGTTCTGTAACCTTTTTTATTTCCCTATTACGCTGCCGCTGTGCTAAAGATCGACCTGAAGAATTTACAGGATATACAAACAATCGTCTATCTGGTTCGGAATTACTATAAGCATAAAAATTTCTGCATAATCGCCTATATGATGCGCAGAGTGCAACCATCCACTGGCACTAAATGATGAAGGTCTTCCATCGGAAGCAGTTTTAACGTTGACAGCTTCCAAGGTATTATCAGATTTATACCGGAGTGGCATCCCTCTTATGCTATTTTCACAGGGAATGAAGTAGATGTTGTATTTGCATTTGTTGTTACCTCGATGAATCGTATAAACGTGATGCTCACGCGATGCCGACAGGCCATGACGATCGTCACCAACAAATACTTTCTTTCGCACCGTGGTTTCGACACGCTTCTTGGCCATCTCGCTCGTCGCTGGGAGAACCTAGTGGATTTGAAATTATCAGGCGTCTGGACTGATAGCACGCCAAGTTATGCAGGGTATATTGTATTTGCTTGGTGCACGAGACTCAAACAGGCCATCTTACGTCCGGCTAAGAATACCACATTGCGTGGGATATCCTCTGAAGCCACCCGGTTCAGGGTCTCCCGCTCAGCTCTGGGAATCGATAACGCTGCATCCCCTGGTCTCGAGGCGGCATACGCCGACGTGAATCTGAGAAGGTCTGTGAAATAGTGTCCCATCCAATTCGAGCGTCCGGCTTGCGCGTTTATTGCTCGTATCTGAGCAGAAGGGTGGACATCTATACCAGAACGAATTGGATGTGGCGAAGAGCAAACACCATAAACCTGCGCCATCCTCACACCGTAACTACATGCAACAAGTGTCAGCATGGCCTAAACCATCCCATGCGTTTATCATTAGAGCGCCTGCGCTTCCTCGCAGCGAACAATCCCTTCCCATGGAGGCAAACGAATGCTGGAAGATTGTGGGTCGGGGACGAGCGCATAATAAAAATGCTGACAAGTATGTCATACATAGTCAAATTTCGTTTAAAGAATCTCGTGTACGATTGATATAATTACAGACTTGACATGTAAATAGGCTAATTCTAGAGTTTCAAGATCGTCACAGTCCCATAACTCGAGCCAAGCGCTATCCTCCCATTTTCCTCATCGTAATCAAGCGAAGTCCAATTATTGGCCTCGTTTGGATAGATCTTCCTGCTCTTTGTTGCATACCCACATTCCCAGTGGTTCGCGTCTTTCCCTGTCTTCGGATGCAAGGAGCCAGGAAATGCAGCTGCGACCAAGGACTCGTGGGTGTTGGATGACGAAGCTATTTGCATAGGATACGGATCTGCATCAGACCATAAAAGTCCGGTAATCGTCCGATCTTGCGGCTGAATCCATACCGCTGTACTGAGGGGCCCGAGAATGATATCGGTGCAGCGGAGTAGACCACGCACAGAGTTTACTTGGTTCGTGAGAGTGGGCGGAAACGAGTAGGGAATGATGGGCGTCGGCGCGGGGGATTTGTGTTCAGCTTCATCCAGCTGGAGAATATGGGGAAGCGGGGGCGCTGCGCCCGAGGACTCAGAGTCTATGAAGTCTGGATTGGGTGGGAGGACGTAAAGGTCCAGGGTATGGGCATTCGACGACCACGGGTCGTCGCTCTCTGGGCGTACTAGAAGGGATAGCGGAGGGTATGCGGTAGTAGCATGCATCTGGCAGGTACTGCTGTTTCGAGAAAGGGTGACGGAAACACCATCGACCCAGCCGAAAGAGTGACGAGCGATGGGCTCGTACTGTACAGGCTCTGCATCTCGAGGGACCAAGACTGGCTCAGGAAATAGATGGACAGACTGTGCTCTGACGACCAGAACACTCCGGTGACAAAACAAGACTTGGATACAATGGTCCTTCTGGGGCGATCGTCAGAGAAAGTAACGTAAAGATGGAATATAGTTTACCTTCCAGACACCTTCATCCGCTTGGAAATGCTGCAGAATGGCGTATGTGCCCTCTTTGATGTTCCATATTGCTGTTTGTGATATTTCGTCACTCAGGGCGAGCAAATCGCCCTGTAATACCATCGGCCGGAAATTGGTAGGAGCAGAAAATATCGTTTCAAGGGAGATACTTCCGCTTTCAAATATTTTTAGTGTCAGAACTTCGACAGACTGATAACTGGAGTACACATGCTGTTCAGTCAAATGTCGGAGTGAACCTGGATAAAGTGCGGCGTACCCGTCGTTTGATAGAGAAACCACGAGGTTAGCTTCAGAAGTAGGATCCATATTGAGAGCAAATCCGCTGAATATGGCTCCTCGCGGAGACCATGTAGAGCATCTGCGAGGGTTCGAAGTGCTAATATCCCAGAGAGTCACTGCGGACCAGATGCTCTTCGAAATGGTCAAAAGTAGATGTTCGTGGCCAGGCACGAAACGCACGTCAGATACAGGAGTGCTGGAAGTAGCCTCCATAAATATTGCCTTCCGGGGCTGGCACTTTCCAGATAGCCATTTGTGTGCCAGGCGATACGCATGAAGAGTCCTCTGTTCAAGCTCAGGTACCGTCATCCGCTCCAGAGGAATGGCAGGAAGTGGATATCCATGGTCAAGAATGTGTATAACGCATGCGTTAGTCCATACAATGCGCAGCCTAGACGCCAGTTGAATTCGCTTGCATGTCTAGCAGCGTGGGTTATGGTTCCTGAAGCAATGGATGCGGAGGATGATGATCGATTCTCACCTGCCTTAGAAGGAGAATTTCAGGCGGCTCGAGGAAGGAAATGATATAGATGAGGACATCTTCATCAATGTTTTGTAAAGCAGCTGGCATTGTGGCATCCTTTGAGCTTGAATCCCTATGGATTGAGGTTCTGTGGATATGGTTGAGGACGAAGTCTCCTCTATCAAACGTCGGCAATCCATCGAAGCGGAGGTCACTTAATTCCCACGGCTCCATTTGCCCCCCGGACGCCTCCGTACCCCTCACGTCCTTGAACTTCGATCTTGACCCCGTCCACGCCCCACCCACCACTCACAATGAACTCGAGCATCTCTGCTTTCTTCTCTTCATTCATATCAACGGCGCACGCCGACGCGCCTGAAGAAAAGGAGGCCCCTGCTGAGGAGGCGGCCGTTGAAGTGGAGGAGGAGGAGGAACCGGAGGATGTACGTTTCTCGTCTCACGCAGGAGTCATGCAGGAGACGATTACTTATGTTCGTAATGTGTGGGAATAGATCCAACCTGTCATCCGGGACGATTGCAAGACGACGAAGTGTGCTGCGCTGGCAAAGCATTTCGAGCACTGCAACGAGAAGGTCAGTGAGGGCAAGGGTTTCAAAGGAGAGGACTGTGTCGAGGAACTGTACGTGTGTTGTTTTGTCATTTCCTAACCTTATGTTGATGCCGTATACTCCCCTTTTTAGCTGTACGTGCAATTCTGTTGTACAGGTATTCGAACCCAACTGACGGCACCTCTACGCGGTCGACGCGAACCAGTCCAGTAAGTAGGCCCTCTTTTCTAACCTGAGCCACGCTGAATTTTTTCTTAGCATGATGCACTGCGTAGATGTAAGCTGTCCGGTCCGCTCATTCGTCCCCCTAGGTCTAACCTTCATCGAAGGACTGCGCTGCACCAAAATTATTCTCGAAGCTCCGTTAGACATTATTATCCATGCAGATGGCAGCCTGATGACTGGTATGCCCTCTCTCGCTCCTCTCTTCGTGTTCGGGAGCCTGAAACCACCACAGGGAGAGCGGGTGGACTATAATGTACTTAGAGCTCGGTCCTTCGGCCATTCGAGTCGACCTGTTTGACACAGAATCAACACGGAACATATTAATCGTTTCTCTAGCATTATCTGCCTCGGCCCCACTCTCCTGAGTGGCTCGCTCGCAACGGATCTCCGGGTCCTGGGCGATGAAATCTATGAGTCATTCGCAAATACGTTCTGCGAGCCTTATCGAATCTGAGGCTCACCGCACCACCATCATAATTAAGCTAGCGTCAGCTGGCGATGTCCGCGTGTGAATGGCGAAATTGAATGTGCATCGCTGTGCGGTGTTCCTGCGACGGTATTGAGGTTCGCTATTGTTCTCGCATTGGTTTAGTTCTACTAGTGACATCCTCATGCCCTCCTCTATTCCGGCAGTTTATCTCTATAACTCAAGCCTCTCCACCGCTACCCTCCATAAAAGTAGGTGCGTTTGTATCCAGCTTCTGTCGATTGCTCTCTATTTTCCTCAATCCGTCACGTGACCGTTAAATAAAACCTACCGCGCCTGGCAAGTGCCTCGCGTTTGCCTGCCTGCCTGCCTGCCTGCATTTATCCTCGGCTTTAGTATCCACGAGTCGTCGACGGCGGGGAATAGCCTTTCGCAGGTTCCCCAGGTTCTCCGTTGCGCACAGTTATGACGCCGTCCCTGTAAGCTCATTTGCAATCTGTTGTGCGCGGGGAGGCGGGTATGTTTGGCTCTGCTTCCACTAGAGGGCACTGGGCAAAGTTCTCGATCACATGTTGGTGCTTCCATCCCTCCGTGGCGCTATGCACACATGTCTGCTGCGGGCATTGTGCGATTTTGTCGCTATGGACATGGTACGGTGGCGCTGTCCGCATATTTCGCCCTGCTCATGTCTACCATACCCATAGATCCGTCCTTCTTCATATTTTCTCACAGTGACGTTAAATGATATCAGCGCCGGTGTGTCGAAGGTGGGGCTCCCCTGTACCTGGTACCCTATCAGATGAAGCAAACATCAGACGAAGAGGAGGTTCGCGGTATCCTTTGTTCTTTTGACTCTTTTTATAGTTTGATGGTTATCACAGAGACTGGGTAGAAGGCGTATCATTGTCATTCTATTTTATCTGTGTGATAGTGGATTAGAGGTCGGGCAGCGACTCTCCTCATCGCAGCAACTCTGTTGCCTTGCTGTCCTATCTGTGCCGAGGATTTAATTCATGGTCGGTTTGTTTTTTCTCATCATCGCCTTCATCGACGCTTGAGATCGTCCTCAATTGTCTTTCTGAGATAATTCAAGCCAAAATCAAAATGCTGTTTGGTTTGCATTAAGCTAAAAGCTTTGTAGGTACGCTCTACGCCCTTCGTATGATGATCACATCATACAAGAAGCCTAGCTGAGCGCTGTTGCCTTCAAGTTCCCAAACTGGTTTATATTACATATGTACTCCATCCCCATGTTTGCAGTGGGCGCACATGGTTCCACCCAGTAAATTTTCATCGACGCTCAACGATGCGGATAGAAGTAATGTTCAGGTATCTTAGTTTCCATGGCAAGGAAAGCATAGGCTATTCAACATAGTTGCATTTTGTGACCAGGTCTCATATCCGACATTCAGCATCACTTTAATCTTCAAGTAGATTCTTAAACGGGCGCACAGCTGAGAACTGGTAACTGAATTTCCGGACAGACCTATTCTGAGCGTTTTCTCTGTACTTTCTTGACACCATCCACACGACGCCGTAGGTGAAGAATACATACCTGGTCGGCTCTCTCCACGCTGCTCTCTCCTGGCATAGTTCACTCGGTTATTATTTGCTGCGCTGTCCGAATCTCCTGACTTTTATGAAATCGATCCCATTTCTGAATCTCACTCCGTGATCTCAGTCCCCCACTGTCCCCGGTGCATGTGCACAGCTATCCCCGATGAGACTGGACCCTAGTTATCAACTCGCCTCAAAATAGACCCTCTAGTACGTTTTATATTGTTCGCTCCCGTTATCTGTCCACGCCTTTTGTTCACTCTCCTTCTCTCATGGCTTCCCAATCGCTCTTGAAGCAACCGACGCTGGATAATACAGTGGGTGCTGCGTTTTTAGGTGTTGCGGGTGCTTGCTTGTGAGTCATCCTCTTCTCGAGCCATAGTGATTTGGGCTCTTATTCCGCCTTATGCCTCAGTCTTTTCGGGATTACAACTTTGCAGGCTTACTGGTACTATCACTCGTATCCTCGAGACACACGCTTGCATAAATGCGCGGTAAGCCCTTGTCTTTATTCTCGAAGATATTACATTCACTATGTCATAGGTAGCAGTACTGTGGTAGGTTTTATGAAAACCGTTGTATCATGTCAGCAGCTTATCTCTAAAAATCATATTTAGGGCGCTTGACACTTTACATCTTGCACTCACCATTCATGCCGTATACGTGTATGTTGTGAAAGGATTTGGAAATGTAATTGGGTTATTGACAGTAGTATGGTGGGCATAAATCCTACTTTCCGGCCAAGCAAATAACTGATCGACATAACTCTGCAGGTCAATCAGGGTAATCTTCATTTCAATATTACTCTCGCCATGACATTGATTTTTATTCAACAGGTGCAAGTGTCTCTTAATGTAGGCCTTCCTGGATTTATTCCATACTGCAAGTAAACGTATCTAACCTTCACTAGGTGGTGATTATCCTCATGGTCCACAGGTACGGCTGATGTTATCGAGTTTTACCATTATTTCTGACGATGTTAATTAGTCTTTATGCCATTCGTGTATGGCGATGTAAGCTTCGGTTGAATCATATGCAAAATTATGGTTAAATAGTCTTTACCAGTGGGTGGTTATCATCATGGCATACTTGGGTATTTCGTGGTAAATATTAAATGAATCTTCATTCCCTTGCTTTCTAATCATATTTTATTGTCAAGGCATTCGTTGTCGCAGGAGGATCCGGTATGAAAACGTGGTCTATTTTTGATCAACCAAAGACTTATTCTTCGTGACTTTATAGCAATTGGCATAGGTAAGTAATAGTTTCTATATAATAAGGTCCAAATAACTAACTTTATTTTCAGCATTAGCCTATTATGTGTGCGTATACTGATATCGTGAGATGACACCGCTGACCACTTTACAGGTATACTGTAGATACGTATCTTGAGTTGGAAAAAATATCTGTGAGCAGTCCACGTTTCATTAGCGATCATCATTGCTAACATTTGTTTACAGTGGGTAGTCAACGGTGCTCTGGCTACAGCAACCACTATCGACTTCGTTATTGCTGGTGCCATGTGTTACTATCTCATGAAGAGCAAAGGATCAGTAACCCGGTAAGTTCGTGACGTTCGAAACGATTTCTGCAATGCTAAACGAGTGTCATGTTAAAGCCTCAATTCCAGAATATCTGTCGTAATGCAGTACACTTTGAGCTCTGGGTTAATGACGAGGTGAACTTATTCACCCAACAATGTAATTATTGCTAATGTGCTTAAATTATGGATTAGTGCTTGTTCGTTATCGGCAATGTTCTCGGTTTGTTTTCATGCTTTGATCCTTCAAAACTCTGTTAATTAAAGCTTGGCTGATAGTATATTCTGTTGCCCAACACGTTTATATTTCTTGGGGTGGAATTTCTTTTAACAAAGCGTACGCGGTATAAGTTAAAACCCTTTTTTATACACTAATATTCTGAACAAAGTTTATGTTCTCTCATTTCTCGCCATGCTCAACGCGCGCAGACGCAAAGAAGGCTCAGACGAGGAAACTTCGTCCAATTCGAACAGTCGCGAAGTTTTCAAGCTGGGCGCTACTTCTAGCTTTTGGAGTCCCTCCCCGCCTTCCGATGCGAGTACAAATGTAAGATACTGCAACTTCACCGGAAGGTCTACATACTGCTAATAACTGAATCCAGAATCTTGATTCCGTAGACTCGCGGATACCTCCGTGGCAGTCATGGGATGTTAATCTGCCGCGTCCCATCGTCATGTAAATTTCATTTCGGGTTGTGTAAGTTTTACGGTTTTCCTCAGTGAGGCAATCTATTACACTCTTTTATTGTACGTACCCAGTCTCAGAAGCATTGCAAACCCTCCTTCGATTTCTTCCACAGCATTATAACATGTATTACTAGGACTTATTGTACTTTGCTAATTGACAAGATATGTGGCTCACATCGGTCGCCGTCAAGACTCACAAGTAGATTGGTCGTCCTAGCATGACCCGTGCGTCTTAGTACATAGCATACTTGTTGCACGTAAATACAGAGAATTAAAAATAAAAATAAAAAGACTCGATTCCCGGCCTGATCCTTCAACTTCACGAGCTATAAACCCGTGCCTGCGGCCACGGTGAAAGTCGCTAACGCTCCTAACACCGAGGCCTTAGGCACGGATTCACAGCTCGCCGGGGGCAAGCCCCCTGGACCCCCTGGTACGCAATGCTTAATCCTAGTTTCTTCAGCACACAGTCTTGCATTACTTAATTTGTAAATAAGTAGTTATGATATTTACATTAACTTGATCAAATTGGCAAAGTGGAAAATTAAAAATGAATCTGCACATAACATAGACCATCAGTAAGATGTCATTTTAGTTTCTGGAGGTTACTTAACCTCAAAATCCTCTGAAATCCTCTAAAAAATCTCTGAAAACCTGAAACTTATGTCCCTTTGACTGGAAACTTGGTTTCCATAAGGTGATATTCATAGTACCTGTTACATCATATATTCATTTTATTTGACAGATGTCAATAACTTTATTGATTTGACCACAAATTTAACTATGTGGATAAGAGTACATGAATTTGAGGTTTCTGGAAACCT